>CAUYLG010064499.1:0-49173 GCA_963573385.1 Cacajao melanocephalus
TTGAGACATAATTGTTTAAAATTGATCTCTTTGCTCAACCTTAAGAATTTATGGAGGTAACTGACACAAGAACAGAAAATCAAACACCACATGTTCTCACTCATAGGTGGGTGTTGAACAGTGAGAACACATGGACACAGGGAGGGGAGCATCACACACTGGGGTCTGTGGGGGGGGGGAATAGGGGAGGGACAGCGGGGAGTGGGGAGCTGGGGAGAGATAGCATGGGGAGAAATGCCAGGTATAGGTGATGGGGAGGAAGGCAGCAAATCACACTGCCATGTGTGTACCTATGCAACAATCTTGCATGTTCTTCACATGTACCCCAAAACCTAAAATGCAATAAAAAAAATTTTTTTTAAAGAAAGGAATTTATGTAGGTAATTATGTTCTAATTTTATTTAATTTATAACTTTATTTTCTTTTCATATTGTATAGATGCGAAAATCACCATGAAAAACTTAGTGTATTTTGCTGGACTTGTAAGAAGTGTATCTGCCATCAGTGTGCACTTTGGGGAGGAATGGTGAGCAGAACAAATTCAGTATGTATTTTTTTAGTTAGAGACTGGAAGGCTCTGAAATACTTGTTTTAGTCAGATAGGAAATAGTGTTGTTATGCTCTCGTAGGATGAAAATTAAAATGCATCTGCTTTATGGATGCTTTATTAAAGATATTGCACTTTTATTACAGAAGAATCTTATTTGTGTGGTTTGATGTAGTACATGAACCCCTTACATAAATATTTTAACCTCTAACACTGATAAAACATATCCTGTCTTCATTTGCAAATCTTTCTATTGTAGGATCCAGGTCATTTTTAAAATTAAATGTCAGTTGATCAGATAGATGTAGGAGCCAGGATTTCCAATGGAGCAAGAACTTAGACACTTGTGAAACAACTTGAGTGAACATATCTGGACCTTATAATCACTTTTTATTTTTTAGATTATTTTTTCCCATCTAATTCAAAAGCAGCTTTTAAACACAATCTCCCATTGAGTCTGAAGCATTAAAATCAGTTTTGTTAGAAGCAGCTTTTTTATTTTAAAGTCATATTCTGTTGTTTACTGAATACTTAATCAAATGATTTCCTTACAGTAATAAGTACAGCTGACATCAATAGGTTGAGAATAACCGTGATAGATTCTTAGTGAGGAAAAATAAGTGATGGGGGAAATGCAAGTGGGTAGGCATCTAGAGTTGCCATGAGAATTGATCTTTCTGAGGACATCAGTCAGTATGTTTTACAGAGAGTGGCAGGCCAGATTGCGTAGAGCTCAATTCAGAGAGCTTTCTGCTAGAATTTGAATATTAATGTGCTGACTAGAAAAAAATAAGAAGTTATCACATTTAGTACTTTTTATATATATAGGTTTTATAAGAGACAGTAGAAACATTTTTTTGTCTACTTAAAGGGAACATGTAAAAATCTACATCTTTTTTCTTTTGGAAATAATAGTGGGATACTTTGGCTAAATAAGATAATTTTAGTAAGAACTTACATGTTTATAGGAGGCTTCTTATAAAAATTTAATAATTCTGGTTACCAACCGAGAAAATTATTTTTAGGTAGTTAGCTATAAAAATTAGTTAGCTGAATGCAACTGGATTTGTGAGGCTAACTTTTATCAGCCTTCTATCTCTGTAGTAACTCTGTGGAATGGGAAATGGGTTCATTGCTTTTGCTAATTTTGTATTATGGGCTTTTTGTTCAAGTGTCTTTTTTTTTTTTTTCCCAGGCATTTTTCAAGGTGCTGTTAAATCAAGTGTTTTTCTAATTCATTCTGTGGTAGAGACTACAGATTTGTGGTACATTCATACTGTGGTAGAGACTAGGGATTTGGTGATGAACATATCAAACAATTAATTACATATTTAATTGGTATAATAAGTTATAGGAATAAATAGAGAGAGCTGATGAGGATGCAGAACTATGGCAGCTGATCCTGTAAATCTGAGCTAAGCTTCAAAGGATGAGTAGGATTAAGACAAACCAAGATGGGAGAGGGAAGATGGAGAATGATTATTATTGTTTTGTTTTGTTTTTTTGAGACAAGAGTCTCGCTCTTTTGCTCAGGCTAGAGTGCAGTGGTATGATCTCGGCTCACTGCAACATCTGCCTACCAGGTTCAAGCGATTCTCCTGCCTCAGCCTTTGAGTAGCTGGGATTAGTAGCCCAGGCTGGAGTGCAGTGGTGAGATTGCAGGCATGCACTACCATGCCTGGCTAATTTTTGTATTTTTTAGTGGAGATGGCGTTTTGCCATGTTGACCAGGCTGATCTCAAACTCCTGATCTGAGGTGATCCACCCGCCTTGGCCTCCTAAAGTGCTAGGATTACAGGTGTGAGCCACCGCACCTGGCATTATTTGTATTATTTTGTTGTTGTTGTTTTTCTTTTTTAAAAAATATTATTCTTTTTTTGGAACAGAGTCTCTCACTATCACCCAGGCTGGAGAACAGTGGCGTGATCACAGATCACTGAAAGCTCTGCCTCCTGGGTTCAAGCAATTCTCATGTCTCAGCCTCCTGAGTAGCTGGGATTACAGGTGTGCCCCACCACGGCTGGCTAATTTTTGTATTTTAGTAGTTTTGGGTTTGTGCCATATTGGCCAGGCAAGTCTGGAATTCTTGGGTTCAAGTGATCTTCCCTCCTTGGCCTCCTAAAGTGCTGGGATTACAGGCATGAGCCACCGCAGCTGGCTGAGAATTTTTTAATAAGAGGGAGTAATTTTTGTAAAGGCCTGGTGGAAAGAAGTTTGAGGACATGGAAAAGGACTAGTGTAGCCTGAGAGAAGAGTGAGTGACTGATAAGGTTGTAGCAGATGATTTGGGCTGTGGTTAAAGATTTGGTTCTTTTTAATACGTTAATTTCTAGTTAAATGAATATTTTGCTAAAGCCCTTTATTTACAGTCTTGAAAGAGTTCCTACATGGACCAAATGATTTTAAGCAGGCACTGGCCTGCTTCAAAATTAAGTTAGCTAAAAAGATGAAATTCATTTGAAATATTTATTGGTTTATTAGTGTCCATAGAGTGTTACAAAGGAATGTAAATGCTGATAAGAGAGATGAAACTGTTCTAAAACTACTCTAATTTAAATAGCATGGCGGACATACCTTTAAACCTTTGGCAGAAATTTATGAGCAGCACGTCACTAAAGTGAATGAAGAGGTAGCCAAACTTCGTCGGCGTCTCATGGAACTGATCAGCTTAGTTCAAGAAGTGGTAAGACTACTACTAAAATACAGTTATTTTGTTTTTAATCTGTAATATGTAATAATATATTTTTATAATACAAATCATATGTTGAAATCAAGATTTTCAAGATTTGCAAATTTGATAGACTGCACCTATAGTCAAATTCCATAAATTTCAGAGTAGCTGAGGAATTTGCATACAAAGCCCCTGGTCTGTAAGGAAGCAGTTGCAGTCAGAGAATTACCACTTAGGTAGAATTAGAAAATCACTTAGTGAGTTTTAAAAGTATATTTGTTACAGATTCAATAATTTACCTTCTTTTTTTTTTTTGAGACGGAGTTTCGTTCTGGTTGCCCAGGCTGGAGTGCAATGGTTCTATCTCACCTCGCTGCAACCCTTTGCCTCCTGGGTTCAAGTGATTCTCCTGCCCCAGCCTCCCAAGTAGCTGGGATTACAGGCACCCGCCACCATGCCCAGCTAATTTTTGTGCTTGTAGTAGAGACAGGAAGGGTTTCACCATGTTGGCCAGGCTTGTCTTGACCTCCTGACCTCTGGTGATCCGCCCACCTCAGCCTCCCAAAGTGCTGAGGTTACAAGCATGAGCCACTGTGCCTGGCCCCAATAATTAACTTCTAAACAGAATCAATACTGACTTTTACAGTCATTCATTAAATTATACATTCTTTGGATCCCCAGCTTTTGGGTGAGTTTCTTTTACTAAGGAGTGAACTATTTGTCATGTCCTGATTTAGAACTCCACAGAGTTGAAAGTGTAATATTTAACATTACTCTTCAGATATTGTGTTAAGTCCAACAGCTTTAGTGGGTTATTTATAATGTTATTTCTGTGAAAAAATGTGATAAGCCCCAAAGAATGAAAAACTAAGTGTATTTTTAGAATATATTTTGTTTCAGGTTGGCAGAATACAGTCACAAATGAGGTTTGTGGACCATTTCCTAACTCAAAATGAAGTTTGTGGACCATATCCTAACTTAAAAACAGATGCCTTCTTTGTTTTACCCCTTTAGGAATCAAAAACGGAGTGATCATTTGTAACATTCTTTATACAGAAAATTTGTGATTTCGATTGCATGTATGCCATTTTGAAATGTAAGCAAGTTGCGTCATTTCCATTTGGCCTTCCTTAACTACCTTTTTCCTGTTATCTATTCTTGGCAATATTATAATATGGTGCTTCTGTTTTTAAAATTTACCCAATTAAAATTATTCTTACCCATTTATCTTCTAGGAAAGGAACGTAGAAGCTGTAAGAAATGCAAAAGATGAGCGTGTTCGGGAAATTAGGAATGCAGTGGAGATGATGATTGCACGGTTAGACACACAGCTGAAGAATAAGCTTATAACGCTGATGGGTAAGTGTTTTTGTATGCTGCTGGGGTACCTGGTGCTTTCGGCTTCTTTGAGATTCAGTCTTTGAAAAGTAAGGGTGATGATCTTGATATTTTAGTCAACTCCATGTTGTTACAATGTAGGCAGATAAATGTTTGACTTGTGTTTAGAAATGATAAGAGAGAAAAGTTGTTTTTCTTTTTTTTTTTCGAATTTGCATGTCATCCTTGCACAGGGGCCATGCTAATCTTCAGGAGAGAAGTTTTCATAGCCATTTGGATGAAAATCCTAATGGCTAGTGGACATTTTTGTTAGATAGCTTTTTTTCCAAATCTAACAGAATTCCTTCTTCTAATGTCCCATATCCTTTCCGTCCATTTTCATTGAGAATGAAGAACTGACATTTGTAAATGTCAGCGTCATCCACGCCAGCTTTTTCTTAGAGATTTAAAGTCTCGGCTTTTGATTTCTAGAAGATTTCATTTTATATATGTTTAATCATATTTATTGCTGAACTTTGCTTTTCAAAGATTACTTCATTCTTTGATTGTGGAGTCTGGTATTAAACTTAAAATTTAAAAGTTAGATCCAATGCTAAAGTTTGTTTTGTTTTATTTGTTTTGGTGATCTTAGTCCTTCCAGTGTTTTGCTGACTAAAAACCAGCTTTGTATTTTTTATCATAGCCCAAAGTAAAATATATACTTTAATTAAGGTGTGAATGAAGAATTTTTTTATCAGCTGTCTTGATTCTCCAAGATTTTAGCCATGTCTTTGTATCATCCAAAATAATGATTTTATCATTTTATTTTTAACTTCTTAAAAATAAGATGCAAATATCTTTGAATTTGGATATTTGTATATCATTCATGAATTGCTTGTATAATTCTATACTATTTAATACCTGACTTTTTAGGTTTTTTCCCCACAGACCCAGCGGCAAATAGTCTTAAAAAATCATTCTTCTAGTAGTTAGATTGAAAAGCACAGTTCATCCACACAGTGGAGCAATTAGACAAAACCTGCAGGTATTGATTATACCAGTCACAGTGCCACATAAAGATTTTATGTAAATGAAAATCATAATTGTTCTTAGGTCCTCAGTTGCAGTCAGTGATACATGTAGGTCATTTTAATTTTTCAGGACTTTAGATGATATTTGAGTTTCAAGTTCATTAAGCCATGTAGAGTACTGGTATGTTGATATGTATTAGGACTTGAAAATTGAGAGGATCTTTACTGTTGATATGATCTTCAGTAGTAGCCAAATACATATTTGCATGTGGTCTTGTTTATCTTGAGTGAATTTGTTCATTGCTTCATTTATTTAATTGAATCAACTAAAAGTGAAATAATACCACAGTACAGATCTCTTAAGTTTATTAATTTTACTACAGTCCATGAAATAGCTTGCCTTTCCAGTAACTAAACTTGTCCTGCTTTTGTGGCTTTCAAATTATTTTTCATTATGAAAAATTAAAGTTTATGATTTCCAAGATAGCTTTTATGACTAAATAGGATTTCTTCTAAGGATAAGAGGTGGGGAAAAAGAAAATTTCAGGGTTATATATTTTAGAATAGTCTCATAAGCCTCAGATTTTTAATTCATACCACAGTTTCTGCCACTAATTTTTATTATTTTTGAGACAGAGCTTGCTCTGTCACCCAGGCTGGAGTACAGTGGTGTGATCTTGGCTCAGTGCAACCTCTGCCTCCTGGGTTCAAACAATTCTCATGCTTCAGCCTCTCAAGTAGCTGGGACTATAGGCACATGCCACCACGCCTGGCTAATTTTTTGTATTTTTAGTAGAGACGGAATTTCGCCATGTTGGCAAGGCTGGTCTCGAACTCCTGACCTCAGGTGATCTTACCCACCCCACCCCCTGCCTCCCAAAGTGCTGGGATTGCAGGTGTGAGCCAATACGCTCAGCCTCTGTCACTAATTTTTAAGTTGAATTATGTATTGTAGTGTTGTTCATAGGCTAGTGTTTTAGGATTGTGGGATGTGGTGATGGTAGAAATTATATCTGATAATATTAGATTCTAGCTAATAATTTATTTTAACTCTTTTTGCAATCTAGAAATTCTGAGTTTTGTTGGAAAAATAAAAGTTCTAGGCTGAGGCAGGTGGATCTCTTGAGCCCAGGAGTTTAAGAACAGCTTGGGCAATGTGGTAAAACCCCATGTCTACTAAGAAAATAAAAGAAAAATTAGCCAGGTGTGGTAGCATGCACCTGTAGTCCCAGCTACTCAGGAGGCTGAGGTGAGAGGATCGCTTGAGCCTCAGAAGTAGAGGTTGCAGTGAGCTGTAATCACACCACTATACTCCAGCCTGGGCGACAGACAAGACCTTGTTAAAAAAATAAGTTAAAAATAAATAAAAGTTCTCCCTTTTTCCATAAATGTTTTTCCATATCAAATAACACTACAGATTTGTTAAAACTTTTGCTCTCCTTGTGGATGTGTTTCCAATTTTTCAAATTTTTTGGTTTACAAAGAAAATAGCCTGATTTGGTAAGCATACCTATTTTCTTTTTGTTTAAAAACATATAAAGTGGCCAGGCGCAGTGGCACACATGCCTGTAATCCCAGCACTTTGGGAGGCTGAGGTGGGCGGATCATGAGGTCAAGAGATTGAGGCCATCCTGGCCAACATGGTGAAACCCTGTCTCTACTAAAAATACAAAAAGTAAGGGGGCGTGGTGGTGGGCGCCTGTAGTCCCAGCTACTTGGGAGGCTGAGGCAGGAAAATTGCTTGAACCTGTGAGGCAGAGGTTGCAGTGAGCCAAGATTGCTCCACTGCACTCTAGCCTGGTGACAGAGAGACTCCATCTCAAAAAATATATATATATATTTATCATATATATATATTCATTATACATTTATTATACATTGTATATTATATATAATAGACATTATATTATATATTATATATAATAGACATGTAATATATATTATATTATACATTATATATTTATATGTATATTATATATAATATATATAATAGACATTATATATTATATATATTTTATATGTAACATATATATAATGTGTGTATATATATATGTGTAAAGCACTTCCTTTTCTATAATGATAATTTTTGTAATGGGGTGTGTATATATATATGTATATTATATATTATATATGTATATTATATATATTATGTATATAATATATATATATATATTTTTTTGAGACAGGGTCTCTGTTGCCCAGGCTGGAGTGCAGTAGTGTGATCAAGGGTCACTGTATGACTGCATGCAGCCTTGACTTCCTGGGCTCAAGTGATCCTCATGCCTCAGCCTCTTGAGTAACTGGGACTGCAGGCATGCACCACCTCTCCTGGCTAATTTTTAATTTTTTTATAAAGACAGTATTGCCATGTTGCCCAGGCTGGTCTCAAATACCTAGGCTCAGGTTATCTTCTTGCTTTGGCTTCCCAAAGTGCAGGGATTACAAGCATGAGCCACCGCCCCTGGCCAGTAATAATAATTTGTTTATTCTTTTCTGTCTCCAACTTTTTGAGACTGTTCACGTCTCTGGGCATTTTTTTTAACAGATCCTTGTATATTTACAAGACAGACCTTTTGCTGATATTTATCATAAAAATCTGGCCAACTTTGTATTCTCTTTGAAGCTACAGTTAAATTTGGTGAAAAGTATTTCAGAATAGCTGACTAAATGAAATTCTTGTTATTGCTTCTTCCCAAGGGAATATGAAAATCTAGAAAAGTAAATTTTTTGCTTAAAGTATATTGTCATTGCACATTTCATTTCTTAGATGAGTTTAATCTAAATGATATCTTGTCTAAAACTAATTAGAATTGGTTTTGAAGTTCTTTTTTCAAGGCTCCTATAATATTAAATTCAACCTCTTAAAGTTGTATGTGAATTTTTAGGGTGAGTGTAATGAAGAATTTTTGATTACTTGAAGTGGATTTCTTGTTATTGAATATGTTCATTGGAAGTTAATTTTATTCTTAAACCAGTAATGAGTCCAAGTGTTGATGATTCACTGTTTTTTAAACAGGTCAGAAGACATCTCTAACCCAAGAAACAGAACTTTTGGAATCCTTACTTCAGGAGGTGGAGCACCAGGTGATTAAATATTAAATGTAATGAAATAGTCTTTATCCTTTTTTCTCTGTATGCTGTAAAAGTTTTGTTTTGTTTTTTTTTTGACAGATTATCTGTATGAGATTAAAAGATCTGTCGATCTTTGTGCTATAATGGAGATTTTTATGAAATAGGTATCTGCTGATTCTTCTCAAGTTTTTTCTTCATTTTTGGGAACTACATTAGGAGAACTACATTCTGCTTTGTAAGAATACAGTTCTTTCCAGAGAAATCTGAATGTATAAAAAGTTAAAATCTCCCCACACTGTGACTTAAGTGGTGGCTTTGAGATATTATTACCAGTTACTTTACACATAGCAATTATTATGCTAAAATTTATCATTTGCATTTGTTGAGGAAATATTAAGTCCTAAATAGCAGGCATTGTTCTAGATATTGGGGATACAGCAGTGAACAAAATGGTGAAATTCTGTCTTCATAGAGTTTATATTTTAGATTAGGGTAGGTGAATATGAAGCATATTGTAAATGAGTAAATAAAATATATAGTGTTGTACAAATATTTGATATATTCAGTTGTCTTGAATTTGCTTTTTGTAATTTCTCTCTATGCCTTATACACAGCTGTCTCCTCAGATTTTTATCTTAAGCATTCTGGGGATTCCCTTCACATCTTTCTTGTGTTCAGTTCCATGTTTCCTGATTTCTATGGCTTCCACTCTCTTGGTTTACTTGTTTTGTTTTAATATTCCACTTCCCTCAGTGGCTTTCCAGGAAGGGTAATCAGAACATATTTTTCTTGAACTGCATGTCTGAAAATATTTTTATTTTATCTTTGTACTTGATTGACAGTTTGGCTGGTAGGATTCAGTACATAAATATTTACTAAATACTGTTTATTTTTCTTCATTATCCTCATTCATTTCTCGTTTTCCTTTTTACACACACAGGTGTGTGTGTGTGTTTGTATGTGTATTTTTTTGAGACAGAGTCTCGCTCTATTACCAGGCTGCAGCGCAGTGGCATGGTCTTGGCTCACTGTAACGTCTGCCTCCCAGATTCAAGCGATTCTCCTGCCTCAGCCTTAGCCTCTTGAGTAGCTGGGCCTACAGGCACACACCACCACATCCAGCTAATTTTTGTATTTTTAGTAGAGACATGGTTTTACCATGTTAGCCATGACGCTCTCAATCTCTTGACCTTGTGATCTGCCCATCTTGGCCTCCCAAAGTGCTGGGATTACAGGTGTGCACCACCGCCTTGTAGAAATGAGGTCTCACTATGTTACCCAGGATGGTTTCAAACTTCTGAACTCAAGCAATTCTCCTGCCTTGGCCTCTCAGAAATGCTAGAATTATAGGCGTGAGCCACCATGCCTGGCCCATTATACCCATTTTTAATTGTATATGTTGTTTCCATAGTCAAAAGACTTTATCTCCTCCAGAGAATAAACTAGCAGCCTTCTGCTGGAGTGATGGGACAATTTTAGACCACCTTTGATGGGATAGGGGTGGGGAATCTGAGTATTTATGTGTTGTGGTTTTTTTTTTTTTGAAACAGCTTTATTGATGTATACTTGACATAAAATAAACTGCCTGTATTTAAAGTGTACAATTTGGTAAGTTTTAATGCCAGAGAAACCTTCACCACAGTGAAGGTATAAACACATGCATTATCCCCAAAAGTTTCCTTGTGCCTCTTTTTGTGTCGTCTCACACCCTTCCCTCTCTAGGCAACTGCCAATCTGCTTTCTGTCATTATAGATAAATTTGCATTTTCTAAAGTTTTATAGAAATCCAATTATATACTGGTATACTCATTTCTTTTTTCATGCAGCAAAATTATTTGAGATTTACATTCCTGTGTGTATCAATAATTCTTTCCCTTTTATTGCTGAATAGTAGTAGTCCACTGAATATATATATATATATCCTGTGATTTGTTTATCCATTCAGCTGCTTATGGCCATTTGGATTGACCATAAACCAAAAAATCCAGTTTTTGGTACAGATAAAGTTGCTATAAACGTTTATGTGCAAAGCTTTACATGAACATCCATTTCTTTTTCTCTTGAGTTCACATGAGAAGGAATGGCTGAGTCAGATGGAAGATGTGTCATTAACTTTTTAAGTAACTGCCAACAGTTTTCTGATATGATTACATTATTTAATTTTCCTACCAGTAGTGCATGTTGAATATCAGTTCCTCTACGTCCTTTTCAACACATGGTGGTGTGTTTTTCATTTTAGCCATTCAAATAAGAGTATCTAATTCTGGGTTTAATTTGTATTTGCCATATGACTAATAATGTTGAGCTTCTTTTCTTTCTTTTTTTTTTTTTTTCCCTGAGATATGTTCTTTCTCTGTTTCCCAGGCTGGAGTGCAGTGGTGCAGTCACAACTCACTGCAGCCTCAACCTCCTGGGCTCAAGCAATCCTCCTGCCTCAGCCTCCTAAGTAACTGGGATTATAGCCATGTGCCATTACGCCTGGCTAATTTGTTTTTGTTTTTGGTAGAAATGGGGTTTTCTCAAGTTGCCTAGGGTGGTCTCGAATTCCTGAGCTCAAGTGATCTGCCCACCTTGGCCTCCGAAAGCGCTGAGATTACATATTTACCATTCATATATCTTGTTTGTTAAGGTGTCTCTTCAAGTCTTTCACAAATTTTATCAGATTTATTCAGTATTTCAGATATTTTTATGCTGTAGTAAATTTTTTTGGAAACAGAGTCATAGTCTGTCACCTAGGCTGGAGTGCAGTGGCATGATCTTGGTGCACTGTAACCTCTGCCTCCCAGGTTCAAGTGATCCTCCCGCCTCAGCCTGCCTAGTAGCTGGGACTACAGGTGTGCGCCACCACACCCGGCTAATTTTTGTATTTTTAGTAGAGATGGGGTTTTTCTACTAAAAGATGGGTCTGTCTCAAACTCCTGACCTCAACTCTTGATTGTGCAGTGGCGCAATCTCAATTGATCTTTCCTCTACCTCTTTGGCTTCCAAAAGTGCTGGAATTACAGGTGTGAGCCACTTTGCCTGGCCTTTTTTTTTTTCCCCCAAGACAGAGTCTCATTCTGTCTCCCAGGCTGGAGTGCAATGGCATGATCATGGCTCACTGCAGCCTCCGCCTCCTGGGCTCAAACGATTCTCATGCCTCAGCCTCTCGAGTAGCTGGAATTACAAGTGTGCACCACCACCGCCGGCTAATGTTTGTATTCTTAGTAGAAATGGCATTGCACCATGTTGGCCAGGCTGGTCTCGAGCCTCTGACCTCAGGTGATCCACCTGCCTCAGCCTCCCAAAGTGCTGGGATTAGAGGTGTGAGCCACCGTGCCCAGCCTGTAGTAAGATTCCTGATTACTCATGGCTGTATACACTTTAAATATATGTAGTTTATTTTATTTTACCATTTGTGGTAAGTGCTCCCCATACAGGAATACCATTTCTTTTCCTTTGTTTTTTTTGAGATGGAGTTTTGCTCTTGTTGCCCAGGCTGGAGTGCAGTGGCGCAATCTCGGTTCCCTACAACCATCTTCCAGGTTCAAGCGATTCTCCTGCCTCACCCTCCTGAGTAGCCGGGACTAAAAGCACCCACCATCATGCCTGGCTAATTTTTGTATTTTTAGTAGAGACGGGGTTTCACCATATTGGCCAGGATGGTCTCTATCTCCTGATCTTACCATGATCCACCCACCTTGGCCTCCCAAAGTGATAGGATTATAGGCATGAGTCACTGCGCCCTGCCTATAATGTATTTTTAAAATACACTTAGCTATATAGTATAGCCCTACTGCTTCTAGGTTGTGAACCTGCATGGCATGCTACTATACTGAATACTGTAGGCAGCTGTAATACAATGGTAAGTATTTGTGTATGTAAACCTAAACATACCTAAACAGAAAAGGCACGGTAAAAATACATTATTTTATTTTTATAATTTTTACTTTTTGTGGGTACACAGTATATATTTTTGGAATACATGAGATATTTTGATATAGGCATGCAATGCATAATAATTACTTAAGGCTAAGCTAGGTGGGTGGATCACAAGGTCAAGAGATCGAGACCAGCCTGGCTAAAATGGCAAAACCCTGTCTCTACTATTCATTTTTAAAATACGAAAATTACCTGAGCTTGATGGTACGTGCCTATAATCCTAGCTACTCTGGAGGCTGAGGCAGGAGTATCTCTTAAACCTGGGAGGTAGAGGTTGCAGTGAGCTGAGATCATACCACTGCACTCCAACCTGGGCAACAAAGCAAAACTCTGTCTCAAAAATAATTACTTTAGAGTAAATGGGATATTCATCACCTCAAACATTTATCCTTTGTGTTAAAATAATCCAGTTATACCCTTTTAGTTATTTTTAAATACAAAATTAAATTATTATTGATTATAGTCACCCTTTCAAATACTACATCTTATTCATTTCTATTTTTTTGTACCCAATAAACATCCTTATTGCCTCCCCAGCCTCTACTGCCGTTTCCAAAATACATTATTTTAAAAATCATTTTGATTTAAAAAATTTCTACTATTTTTATAGTTTTATTCTTTTTTTTCTTCCCAATATACTGTTGGATATTTTCTTCATTTTTCTTGATCAACCTTGCTAGGATATCTCCTATTGAACTCATATTTTCTTTTTTTTTGAGATGGAGTCCCAATGTGTCATTCAGGCTGGAGTGCAGTGGCACGATCTTGGCTCGCTGCAACCTGCGTTTTCCAGGTTCAAGCGATTCTCCTGCCTCAGCATCCCGAGTAGCTGGCATGACAGGTGTGTGCCACCATACCTGGCTAATTTTTGTATTTTTAGTAGAGACAGAGTTTCACCACGTTGGCCAGGCTGGTCTGTAACTCCTGACCTCAGCTGATTTGCCCACCTCGGCCTCCCAAGCTGCTGAGATTACAGGCATCAGCCACTGCACCTGGCCTCAACTCGTATTTTCTAAGGTCTAATATTGGTTATCTTTTTCTTTTCAACTATTTCATGTTATTCCCTTTTGTTAATTTTATCACCATCTTCATGATTTCTCCCCATTTTATGCACTGTTACCGATTTTCTGGCTTCTGTAGTCAAAGATTTAATTCGCTTATTCCTAATCTTTTTAATTTTTATTTATTTAATTTAATTTTATTTTATTTTTGAGATGGAGTCTCTTGCCCAGACTGGAGTGCAGTGGTGCAATCTCAGCTCTTGGCAACCTCTGCCTCCTGGGTTCAAGTAATTCTCCTGCCTCAGCCTCCCAAGTAGCTGGGATTACAGGAACTCACGCATGCCTGGCTAATTTTTGTATTTTTAGTAGAGACGGGGGTTTCACCATGTTGGCCAGGATTGTCTCAGATGATCTGCCTATCTTGGCCTCCCAAAGTGTTGGGATCACATGTGTGAGCTACCACGCCTAGCCTTTATTTTTATTTTTTACCTTTTCACATGGATTTTCTTTTTAAAATAATTGCATTTTAGAGTAAAAGTTTCTTTCTGAATACCGCATGGCTATTTCTGGTATTTTAATAATTTATACTTTCATTTGTGATTTCCTTTTTAAGAATTATGTAGATATTTAGGCTGGGCGTGGTGGCTCACACCTGTAATCCCAGCACTTTGGGAGGCTGAGGCTGGTGGATCACGAGGTCCAGAGTTCAAGACCAGACTGGCCAACATGGTGAAACCCCGTCTCTACTATAAAATACAAAAATTAGCTGGGCATGGTGGCTTGTGCCTGTAATCCCAGCTACTTGGGAGGTGAGGTAGGAGAATTGCTTGAACCGGGACCCAGGAGGCGGAGGTTGCAGTGAGCCATGATTGCAACACTGCACTCCAGCCTGGGCTACAGAGCAAGATTCAATCTCAAAAAAAAAAAAAAAGAATTATGTAGATATTTAAATGTTGTAAAAGTATATTTGTATACACTGATTTCTTAAACTTTATTTTTGATGTCTTAATATATTAGAAAAGGAACAAAATAGGAAAAGAAAACAGAACAGAAAACAGATGAGACAAATAGAAAATAAATAGTAAGACGGGAGACCCAAACTTCACCATATCAGTAAGCACATTAAATGTAAAGGTCCTTTTTTTTTTGAGACAGGGTCTTGCTCTGTCGCCCAGGCTGGAGTGCAGTGTTGCAGTCATGGCTCACTGCAACCTCCACCTCCTGGGTTCAAGTGATTCTCCTATCTCAACCTCCCTAGTAGCCGGGATTATAGATGTGTGCCACCATATCTGGTTTTTGTTGTTGTTGTTGTTGATAGAGATGGGTTTTCAACATGTTGCCCTGGGCTTACGTGATCCACCCACCTTGGCCTTCCAAAGTATTGGAATTGGAGGCATGAGCCACCAGCCCTGGCCTAAATGTAAAGGTTCTAAACATCCCATTTATAATCAAAGACTGTCAGTCTGACTTAAAAACAAAACTAAACTCCATTATATGCTGCCTACGTGACATACATTTTAAATATTTTAATACAAATAACTAAAAAGGGAGAAAATAACATATTGTGTGGTAACACTAGTTAAAAGAAAGCTGAAATGGCTTTTTTCTTCTTTTTTTTTTCTTTTATTTTGAGACAGGGTCTCGCTTTGTCACCCAGGCTAAAGTGCAGTGACATGAACAAGGCTCACTGCAGCCTTGAACTCCTGAGCTTGAGTGATTCTCCTTCCTCAGCTTCCTGAGTAGCTGGGACCACAGACATGCACCATTATACCTGGGTAATTTTTAAGTTTTTTGTAGAGACAAGGTCTGGCCATGTTAGCTAGGCCTGGTAATTTTTAAGTTTTTTGTAGAGACAGGGTCTCACTGTGATGCCCAGGCTGGTCTCAAACTCCTGGGCTCAAGCAACCCTGCCACCTTGACTTCCCAGAGTGTTGGAATTAGAGGCATGAGCCACCATATCCAGCCTGAGATGGCTTTTTGATACCAAAGCAGATTTCAGAGCAAACAATATTACCGTGATTTAAAAGGTAATTTCACAGTGCTAATGGGGATGTTGAATCAAGAGGATGTTTAACAGTCCCAGATGTTTATGCTTCTAATAGTATAGCTTCAAAATACATTAATAAAAAGCTGGTACAGGTGCTAAAAGAAATAGACAAATAGAAAATTACAGTAAAAAATTTGAACACCCCTTTCTTAATATAGTAATTTTCCTCAGTATCTGTGGGGCATTGGCTCCAGGATCTTCATGGATACCAAAATGCACAGATACTCAAGTCCCTTGTATGAAATGGCACAGTATTCAAATATAACCTGTACACATGTCCCATATACAGACATGTGCCAAATCATGATCTTTTGGTCAGTAACAGACTGCATATGTACAGTGGTCCCATAAGATTATAATGGAGCTAAAATATTTCTTTTGCCTAGTAGAGATACCTAGTGACATCATAGCCATTGTAATGTGGTAGCACAAAGCATTAATTGTGTTTATGGTGATGTTGGTGTAAAAAAACATTCTGGGCTGCTTGTATAAAAGTATAACATATATTATGTATAGTCTGTAATACTTGATAAGTATAATAAACAGCTATGCTACTGGTTTATGTATTTACTATACCATATTTTTATTCATTATTCTTGAGTATATTCTAGAGTTTACTTGTACTTATTTAAAAAAAGTTGACTATATTTTAGAAGGCAGCATTGTTACCATTGTAGATCCATACATGCTTGTACCCCTGAAGACCTTTCAATGGGAAAGATGTGAAGGTGGGAGATGGTGATACTGATGATCCTGACCATGTGTAGGCCTAGGCCATTGTCTAAGTTTTTAACAAACAGTATTGAGGTTCAGTGAATGCCTGTAGTCCCAGCTACTCAGGTAGCTGAGGCAGGAGAATTGCCTCAGTCCAGGAATTCAAGGCTACAGGGTGCTGTGATTGTACCTGTGAATAGCCACTGCACTCCAGCCTGGGCAGCGTAGCAAGACTTGTCTGTTTAAAAAAGTAAAGAAATATGCTGGCCGTGGTGGCTCATGCCTGTAATCGTAGCACTTTTGGAGGCCAAGGTGAGTGGATCACTTGAGTGAGTTCAAGACCAGCCTGGGCAACATGGTGAAACCCTGTATCTACTGAAAATACAAAACTTAGCTGGGGGTGGTGACGCATGGCTGTAGTCCCAACTACTCGGGAGGCCAAGGCATGAAAATTGCTTGGACCCAGGAGGCAGAGGCTGCAGTGAGCTGAGATTGTGTCACTACACTCCAGCCTAGGCGACAGAGCAAGACCCTGTCTCAAAAAAAAAGTAAAGAAATAATATTAACTGAAAAATGTAGGCTACATGGTGATATAGCCTGATAGTGTTTATGTTAAGTTTGAAAACGTTCAAAACATTGTTTATGGATGTATATACTCACACAGTAATTGTAGAAAAACATGTATGGTGATAATAAACTTCTGTTAAAGGGAGCAAGTTGCTTTTGGAAGAAATGATGTCAAGGAAGGATATACACAGTTAGCATTCAATTAATATAAATTAAAATTTTTTGTATTATGTGTGTATGTATGTACATATACAGAGTAATTTTTATCATACCTTAAAAATTATAAGCAAACAGTATTTAAATAACATTAGATCATTTTAAGTAAATGATTCAAAAAACCTTAATGTCTTGGGCAATGCCTGATACATAATAATATAAATGACAAAATATGCAGCTGCTTGTTTTCTGCCATTACCACTTACCATTATGTCATTGGTTAATGCAGTAGCTCGAACACATATCATCATTCTTAGTAACCCAAGGCTATACATTTTGATATGTATCATATGATATGATACTTTTTTTTTTTTGAGACAGAGTCTCACCCTGTCACCCAGCTGGAGTGCAGTGGCGTGATCTTGGCTCATGCAACCTCCACCTCCTGGGGGTTTAAGCAATTCTCGTGCCTCAGCCTCCTGAGTAGCTGGGACTACAGGCATGTACCACCATGCCCAGCTAATTTTGTATTTTCAGTAGAGATGGGGTTTCACCACGTTGGCCAGGCTGGTCTTGAACTCCTCACCTCAAGTGATCCACCTGCCTTGGCCTCCCAAAGTCTTGGGATTACAGGCGTGAGCCACTGTGCCCAGACATAAGATACGTATTTTTGGTGAGCCATAAGCAACTGTTATTTAAAAGATATAAACACAACTGTAGGTGGGTTTTATGAATATCATTAATATGGCATTTGATAGTATGTTAGTTTGCTAGGCCTGTCATAACAAAATGCCACTGACAGGGAGACTTAAAACAATAGAAATTTGTTTTCTCATGATTCTAGGGGCTGGAATTCTGAAGATTCAGGTGTTGGCAGGTTTAGTTTCTTCTGAGGTCTTTCTCCTTGGCCTGTAAATGACTGCCTTCTTACTGTGTCCTCACATGGACTTTTCTGTGTGAATATGCAGCCCTAGAGTCTCTTGCTCTTAATAAGGACACCAGTCATGTTAGATTAAGGCCCTACCCCAGGGTCTCATTTTAACTTAATCACCTCTTTAAAGATTATCTCCAAATAGGCTGAGGTACTGGAGGTTGAGCCTGCGGCATATAAATTATGGAGGAAAGGGGCACAAAATTAAGCACATAACAGATAGTTTGCAAATCTTTTTCACTATAGCTTCATAATCCTTATAGCAAACTTCACAAAGTAAGCAGTAGTGCATTATTATTCTAGTTTTGTTACGTAAAGAGACTCAGTTATGTAATTAGTCAGTGGCAGAACTGGAACTTCAAACTGGTTTTCTTGAAGAAAAAATTATTAGTCTTGTCTTTTATCTACCATGATTATGTTAGTGAAGTTATTGTATTACTTTTTCCCAAAGTAGTGTTTCCCAAATTAGTATTGAGTAATGGGGTGTGTGTCTATGTGTACATGGATGTATGTGTATACATTCTATATTCTGTTACCTAGAATACAGTCTGAGAAATGATTGCTTTTAAAAGCTTTCAACTTAGAGGTTTGTTCATTAATACATTCATAAGAACTTCACTGTATCAGCGTGAAAATATATTTGTACTTGCTTAAAACCTCACTTATCCTAAAATGTAAGAAGATAAAAATGCATTAATATTAAGTATACTTATTCAGTGACTTTACTGTTAGAATATTATAGAAATAAACCTAGATTTTTTGTAGATTGTTAATTCTCAAGCTCACTTTGAGGTTTTTTTTTCTCATTTTTTTTCAGTTTATAATCAGAATAATTTGTAAATTTTGAGGTTGTAGTGAAGAGTAACATTGTTTGTTCAAATAATTTTTTTTCTTCACACAGTTGCGGTCTTGTAGTAAGAGTGAGTTGATATCTAAGAGCTCAGAGATCCTTATGATGTTTCAGCAAGTTCATCGGAAGCCCATGGCATCTTTTGTTACCACTCCTGTTCCACCAGACTTTACCAGGTATGATACAGTTTTTAATTTCATTTTCATTTGAAATTTATGTGCAAATGCATATATTTGTTTTAAAAGAATGCTATTTTTTTTAATGCCATTTCTCTCTTTTATTTTATAGATAGGGTCTTACTTGTTGCCCAGGCTGGTCTCAAACTCCTCGACGCAAGTGATCTTCCCATCTTGGCCTCCCAAATTACTGAGGATCATAGGCATGAGCCACCACACTTGGCCACTTCATAGCTTTTTAAGGTGTTGTTTATAATGGAGTGGTCTGGTGAGCACTGTTTTATGTGTACAAATCTAGTCCTGAAAAGTCTCACCGAGTGACTCATGCTTGTGATTGTTAAGAGAAAATAATGAACTAGGAATCATTTTTTTTTCCCCAAGAGCTCCATCTTCCACAGTGTAGAAAAAAATAATTGATGACATTAGCTTTATCAGTGTACCTTTTGAATTAAGTTATATCTCCTAACACAAAACTCAGAAACCGTTGAAATGCCAAAAGAATTTGAAGGCGATGCCATGTTATCTCCAGATCCTAAAAGATAGAGAGAGGAAATAATTTTGGCAAAAAGTGTCCTAGTTTTCACCTTGGGCTAAACCTTAGAATTTTTCTGAACCGTGTATACCTTCAAGCATGTTTGTAATTATTCTGTAGTGTTAGACTGGTGGTTTCTGACTAGATGTTGGCGTCTCTTGGGATTTGGCTGAAAATTAATCAGTGCTGGTTCATACCATACCCCCGGCCATTTGAAAGAAAATCTTTGTGTGTATATTAGTCTACTTGGGCTGCTGTAACAAAATACCACGTACTAGGTGCCTTAAGCAACAGAAACATATTTTCTCACAGTTCAAGAGGCAAGAATTCCAAGATCTAGGTGTCAGAAAATTTGCTTTTTTCCTCTCAGCTTGCAGACAGCTTCCTTCTTTCTGTGTCCTCACCAAACCTTTTCTCTATTCTTGCTTGGAGAGAGATCAGTCTCTGGTGTCTCTTCCTCTTTTTATGGGGACACAGGCCTTATTGTATTAGACCCACCCTTATGAACTCATTTAGCCTTAATTATCTTCCTAAAGGCCCTAACCATAGACACAGTCCCACTGGGGGTTAGGGCTTTAACATATGAATTTTCGGAGACACAATTCAGCCTATGACATTGGATTCAGATGGGCGTTTTCAGTTCTTTTTAAATCTCCTTAGCTAATTCTGAGATGAGGGTTGAAGCCACTGTTACGGAAATATTCTGATATGACAGACTTTATCTTCTAGAGATGACTTATGGAATATTGTTAAGTTTTCCTAGCATGGTGAGGGCTGTGGTACGTTTAGAAAACAGCCTTTGTTATAAAAATGGTTATTTTGTGCTGCCTTTTTAATCTAATATGTGATGCCCTCTGATGACCTCAGATAATTCATTGTACTGTTTTTTTTTTTAAATTTATTATTTTATTTATTATTATTTATTCCTTGTCACTCTGTCACCCAGGCTGGAATGCAGTGGCGTGATCTTGGTTCACTGCAACCTCCACCTCCCGGATTCAAGCAATTCTCAGGCCTCAGCCTTCTGGGTAACTGGGACTATAGGCATGCGCCACCACGCCCGGCTAAGTTTTGTATTTTTAGGAGAGATGGGGTTTCTCCACGTTGGCTAGGCTGGTCTTGAACTCCTGACCTCAAGTGATTCACCTGCCTCGACCTCGCAAAAGTGCTGGGATTATAGGCGTGAGCCACTGTGTGCAGCCGCATTCATTATACTAGAATATATTGTATAAGCCAGGGCTTTTCAATCTTGTCATTGTTTACATTTTGAGCAGGATAATTATTTGTGGGGTGGGGTGAGATTTCCTGTGTTTTGTAGGATGTTTAGCAGTATCCCCATAGCACTCCCCATCCCACCACCTTGCATTTGTGACACAAATGTTTCTAGACATAGCTAAATATCCATGGGGACGAAATCACCCCTGGCTGAGAATCACTGTTACAGGCCCTTCTTACTTGTCACAAATGCCACAGGTCTATAAACGGAAGGGCAAAGTTTTTTACTCTGGTGGTTCTCATTGACCAGTAGAAGTCTTCCTTTCTTTCTGATTAACAACCTCGTAAAATATTAGTATCTTTTTAAAGCCCTGACTTTTTTGTTTAAATCTCTATTTCTGAATGAAAGCACTGAATATTATTAAAGGACTAGGTATTTGTTGTCATTAAGTAGATTTAGTTGAAGAATGTTCACCAGTATCCCTAGGCTGCCTCTATGATAGTGTGATGAGCTGTTTCAGTTTTGAAGATATGTTTTCTGAACCATTTAATCACTTGTGGAATAAAACATATATATATAAATTCCCATTCTTATACCACTTTCAGCAGTTCATCAGGCAGGCAACAATGCTCACTAGTCTGTTAATTAAGCACCGTTAGGGCCTTCTCTCTTTCTCCAGTAATGCTCACTACCTTATTGGAAATTTTGTCTTTTTTTATTAGAAACCCATTTTATTAGTTGCACCATTCAGGAAAAGAGGGCCGAATAAGAAAGACCAGCATCGTGACGTTAAATTACACACCAAAGTTTAGATGTGCAAGGCAGTGGTATTTCTGTTGCCTTTAGTTCCATTAGTTAGTGTTGGTGTTGGAGCCACAATGGAGAAGAAAAGGTCACTAAATCAGTGAAGTGTTATTTATTAAAGGCCGTGTGCCTAGTATTGTTTGTAGGTGGTGCATGGGAGAAGAGGACCTAAAAATCTTACTGTGTAACTATTTCACATTAAATAATAGCAAATTCTTTGTTAAAACATGTTATGGGCCAGGAGCAGTGGCTCACGCCTGTAATCCCAGCACTTTGGGAGGCTGAGGCAGGCGGATCATGAGGTTAAGAGATCGAGACCATCCTGGCCAACATCGTGAAACCCCGTCTCTACTAAAAATACAAAAATTAGCTGGTCTTGGTGGCGTGCGCCTATAGTCCCAGCTACTTGGGAGGCTGAGGCAGGAGAATTGCTTAAACCCAGGAGACGGAGGTTGTAGTGAGCCGAGATGGTGCCACTGCACTCCAGCCTGGTGCCTGGTGACAGAGCGAGACTCTGTCTCGAAAAAAAAAACCAATAAAACGTATTGTGTGTTGCTCAGTTGTATGTCTTATATCAGAAATTCTGAAAAGAGGGCGGGGTAGAGACTGGCATGATCAAGAAGACTTCTGGAAAGGAGTTGAAGAAGACCTGAAAAGATACATAGGATTTTGTTTGGCAGATGGTGTATGTATGTATGAACAAAAATATGGATATGATAAGAACTGGCATATTTGGAGGACAGCAAGAAAATTATTTCAACCAGAATTTGATGGGTTATTTATTGTCGGTGCATAGTAAGAAATAAGAGTATATGTGTCTTCAGGGAGGACTTAAAAGATAAAATAGTAGGCCAGGCACGGTGGCTCACGCCTGTAATCCCAGCACTTTGGGAGGCCAAGGCGGGTGGATCACGAGGTCAGGAGTTCAAGACCAGCCTGGCCAAGATGATGAAATCTTGTCTCAACTGAAAGTACAAAAATTGGCCAGGCATGGTGACGGGTGCCTGTATTCCCAGCTAATGAGGAGGCTGAGGTAGGGAATTCCTTGAACTGGGGAGGCAGAGTTTGCAGAGCCAAGATCGCACCACTGCACTCCAGCCTGGTTAACAGAGCAAGATTACGTATTAAAAAAATATATACAGTAGTATAGCTCTCAGTTGATAGATAGTTTTGTTTTTCAGGGACAAATAGTCAAGTTGGTAAAGAGAACCAGTTTTTATATAGCTCAACATTCTATTTCCTTAAGGAACAAATGGATACTGTGGTTCTCCCTTTTTTCCCTTTGTTCATGAAGTTACGATGAGGTTACTGGTCTGAAGATTTGTACATCAGTGACTTCCAGAATACTGGGCTAGAGATGGTTTGCAGCTAGTTTCCCATGTTCTGTGAAGACAAAGATTCATTGACACCATCAAGAGATGAATCCAGTCATCACAAAGGCCAGAGTAGTCTGCACTTCAAAGAGAGGAGGAGAAATTTTAAAAGTTTGAAAAGATAAAGTAGTGCCTCATCTGCAGCCACAGAATGGTAACATCAGTATAACTGAAGATAACCTCTAAATGAATGGGCATAATATGGAGATGTTAATAAATGGTTAAAAGTGGTAGAATTAGATGGCCTAGCAGTAGCAATAGCTTTGTGTATACATATAAAGAATGCAAAATCAGTGAGCTGAGATCGTGCTACTGCACTCCAGCCTGGGTGATAGAGCGTGACTCTGTATCAAAAATAAATAAAAAAAAATTTAAAAAGAATGCAAAATAATTTCTTTTGCAAAAGAATTTTTTGAGCAAATATGTCCAACTCTATGAATCTGCCAGCAGTTATTTGTAAACATTCAATGACTGTATGCCAGCTATATTTTAGGTATGTGTTAAGTGCTAGCAGTAAGCATAATACAGAGCCCTTTTGATTTATAATTATGATTTAGTGAGAAAAATAGATGATTGAAACAGTAATAAAATTAATGTGGTAACTGGTGATGGGGAGGTAAGTGTATCCTGTTTAATCCTGCCCAGTACCACTAATTTGTCATTATATTATTTGTGTCCAAAAAGTTTTCCCTAGGAAAATGTACATATATAGAAATATGTCACAGTACCTATTTTCTGTGCTCTAGGGCAAACTGGACTGTACCCTCCTGGTTCATGAGTGTTAGTAGCCTATGCTCTTTAGCCTGGAAATTTTCTTTTTTTCTTTTTTCATATTACATCAGCAGAGTCTGTTTAATATCTTTAATAATTATATCACTTCTAAAGCTTTCCGCAAAAGGGTATTAAAATTTAACTTATTGCAAACATATCTTAAAAAAAAAAAGCCTTAATACTGAAGCTATAATACAAATTTTAAATTATTGACATATACCATAAAACACAATGAAGAACATTTTATTTAAATAAAAAGAATAATACTTCTCTAGGCAATAAATCCAACATATTTCTTATCCCCATATTTACATCTGATGTTCATATTTTATAGGCTAGTTTCTAAACAGATGCAAATTTTTACAAAATGATGAGAGCCATGTTTTGCTCAGGGATACTATGGTTCACATATCATATAGGTTGTTTTACAGCAGATACTAGTTTGCCAAGCTTCAGATGGCAAAATGCTAAGTTGTGAATTCAGTATTGTCCAGCTAGTTGTTTCTCCTTACCCTGCAGACTCTGGCAGCATGTACTGTTGAGAGACCACCTTATTGCTACCACTTCTCTTCTCATAGTTGAATTTGCCATGGGAGAATATTCATGTCCTTAAGATGCAAGTCTGAGCAAAAAGCCTCCCACAAATCCACTGGATATCACAATATTCTGCTTCATAAATTCTGTTGCTTCTTTAATTAAATTGTTGATTTCAGGGCTGCTTTGTTCACTGTTTCTTAATCTGTATTTTTGCTTTGTTTACATCTTTTTTCAACTCTCTTTAGCCTGGAAGCTTTCTACTTCACCATTCTAAGTTGAAAATGGCATCTCCTTTGTATTTTGTGTTCTGAAGGCTTTTGACCCTTAATGGCCAATAAAATATGATAATGATAGTCTGGACTTAGAGCAGAAATAACAATAACAACAACAAATAAATCACACTGGACATGGTAGAAGAAGTAGTATGCAGATTAGCAGACAACTGGGGATTGGTTAAAGTCTTTGCATATTGTGGAGGATATTCTGTACTTGATGAGAGACTTTATTGAAAGTTGCACAAAATTATAAAAGCGTGTCAAATTTGAAGACTATACTGGGAAGACTCCCTGAGAGCTCTTACTAGGTTTATGGTTCCAGAAAGGCTTCCTAGGCACTAATTGCATTGGCCCTGCTAATTGGGGATTGTGTATATTGAGTGCTAGGAGATTATATAATGGGCAGACCTTAGAGCAGTCACATACTCTTAGTCCAAGAGTATGTGACTTCTAATCTGTTATCTGAAGAAATGGTAAGGGTTAACCAGGCAAAAGGATGTGGGGATGAGGAATGTGAGTCTTCTAAGGAAGGATAACAACTGGCTAGGGATATGATAGGAGTTCTTGACATAGTCAATTTGGATAATAGCTATACAGTTAATCACAGAGCAAAGTACATCTACTTACTGTATAAACGATGTGACCTATTTAGCTATACATACTTACATTAAAATAAAGAATTACTTATCTATATTATATTTTCTTTTTTTTCTGAAATAGAATCTCATTCTGTTGCCAGGCTGGAGTGCAGTGGCAGAATCTCTGCTCACTGCAACCTCCGCCTTCCAGTTTCAAGCGATTCTTCTGTCTCAGCCTGCCGTGTAGCTGGGACTACAGGCATGTGCCAGCACGCCCACCTAATTTTTGTATTTTTAGTAGAGACGGGGTTTCACCACATTGGCCAGGATGGTTTCAATCTCTTGACTTCATGATCCACCCGCCTCAGCCTCCCAGAGTGCTGAGATTACAAGCGTGAGCCACCGCGCCCAGCCCTATATTGTATTTTCATGTAGCAAGCCACTAATTTCTTTAGATACTATCACAGTGTGGCAGTGCTATAGATGTATCTTTTGTCTTGTTTTGATGATAATCAAAATTCTGATGAATTGAATTTTAGAACATATTTCTGAAGATGTGGTGAAATGGTTTGCAGTTTATTGTTTTGGTAAATTTGTAATTTTATATATCAAATTTATAACACTCTAACACTGTATGATAGTCTTTTTCATAGTGTTTTAATGAATTTTGAGGTGTTCTAAAGCTGGTGTACAAACCACCTATATAACTAAAAGTAGTTAGCAGCAAAATAACTTACCCTTTAGTCTGTTCTGTGATTATAGTTCAGTTCTCTTTGAAGAGTATGGAATGGGACTAAAGTTGCTTGAAGTAGTCTTGACTTGCCAAGAATGTGTTAATGTTCTAGTTCATCACAGTTGGCCCCTTAGATAATTAGGTATTCTAATCCTATAAAAATGTGAAGTTTTATTTGCTAGTAAATAGTTGCAAAGTATTTAAGGTCTGTTAATATTTCCCATAATTTGTCCAAAGAAGGAAGTTTGGGGATTAATTGTGATATCACTGACTGTTGTTTCTTTTCATTTTTAAAAGCATGTTTATATCTGTTTTCTAATTCAGGTTCACAGCCTAAGCATCACTTTCTTTTTCCCATTTCCATGAGTACTTTTTAAAGTGTATTTCTTGTACTTACTTTAATAATTAATCATACTGTATGGCCTTTTGTTAAGAAAAAAAACTTGTATAAAGTATTTATTTATTTAGACAGAGTCTTGCTCTGTCACCCATGCTGGAGTGCAGTAGTACCATCTTGGCTCACTGTAAACTCCACCTCTAGGGTTGAAGCGATTCTCCTGCCTCAGCCACCCGAGTAGCTGGGATTATATACGTGCACCACCACACCTCCCTAATTTTAGTATATTTTTAATAGAGGCGGGGTTTTACCATGTTGGCCAGGCTGGTCTCAAACTCTTGACCTCACTTGATCTATCTGCCTTGGCCTTCCAGAGTGCTGGGATTATAGGTGTGAGCCACTTTGCCTGGCCAAAAAACTTTCAGGAAGTATTTGTATCTCTAATTTAATTGAAAACCTTTGATGGTTTTATGAATTCATTTGATTTAATGTTATGTTTAATAAAGATTTAAAAATATTTCTTAGATTTTAGTTTAATAACATTTTCAAGATACTACTGAGGGACTTTTTTTTTTAGGTAAATGGAATTTGAAACCTAAAAACTAAATATATTTTTTTTTTTCCTTTTGCTTGTTTTTAGTGAATTAGTGCCATCTTATGATTCAGCTACTTTTGTTTTAGAGAATTTCAGGTAAGAGTTTTTGACAATTCTGATTTTTTGTATGTGTAAGAGAATTTCAGGTAAGAGTTTTTGACAATTCTGATTTTTTTGTATGTGTATATAAAGAAGAGCCAGGAAAGTATTCTTTGGTAAGATAGTAATCTAGTGAACTGTGTTACTCACTTTAGAAGTCTTAGAAAAATAAGTTTCCTATTAGAAACATAGAGCTTGTTTGTGCTGGATTATATTGTATCTTTAGACTGACTGCTCCTCAAGTCTGGGGAAAGGAACCTTTTCTGTTTACTTTGAGACAGGATCTTTCTGTGTCACCCAGGCTGAAGTGCAGTGGCCTGATCATTGCTCACTGCAGCCTCAACCTCCTGGGCTGCAGCAATCCTTCCACCTCCACTTCCCAAGTAGCTGGGACTACAGGCGTGCACCAACACAAAGGTTGTAGGGGTCTCACTGTGTTTCCTGGGCTGGTCTCAAACTCCTGGGCTCCAGTGATTCTCCCATCTCAGTCTCCCAAATTGCTGGAATTATAGGCATTAGCCATGGTGCCCTGCCCAAAGTGGGGAACCATTTTTAATAAGAGAGATCACTTAGCTTTTCCTAAGGTGAGGGGCCAGACAGTTAGAGGTTGATGAGCCCCCACTTACCCAACCTCAGAAATAAAAGTGGTGGGAGGAAATTCATTAAGATCCATTTATCTCAGCTCAAAGTGAAGAATTGTGGATAAGGGACCATTATTCTAAGAAATCTGTAGGCTTTGTCAATTGCCTGTTAATTTTGTTAGCTTTTACTACCTTTTCTCTAAAATCAGAAGTGAAGATCATAAAATGCAAGGTTCTTAGCAGTTTGTCTTTGAGGGCAGCATGGAAGTGGAAACAAAGAATATAAGGTCTTCAGGAAGGAAACTCCAAATAATAGGCAAAGGCCATTAAAATAAGGCCACACTGAGAATTTATACCTTTTCCCATTTAATTTGTTTTTTCTTATGGGATACTTTTGTGGCTAAAAGATAGTCTCTTTGAGGTTTTTTCCACATGTATTAAGGTTTAGTGCATGTTTTCTCATTTTTTAATATTAAACAAGGATGATTATACTGCAGAGAAGTGAGGAAGAAACATTCTGGGTTTTGTTTTATTTTTAATGGTGAAAGACTTCTTATTGAAGCATTAATTAAATTTGGGAGACTTAATGATACATTCTTTTTCCCTTTTCCTTCCTCACAATTATGAGGGGGTTTTGTTTCCTGAATCTTAGATATTGCTGAATACTTAAGTATTTTAAAATTTTATTTTATTTCAGAATTTAAGCATCATCTAAACTTTTACAGTGGAATTTTGACCTGTTCAGTCACCTTCTGTTATTTGTCTGGAATTTCAAATATATAACAAAGAAACTGGTTGGCTTTTCTTTTTGCCTGTTGCCATTTCACAACAGTTTTGATCTTGGGATATGGTTGATTTTCTTTTTCTTTAGCACTTTGCGTCAGAGAGCAGATCCTGTTTACAGTCCACCTCTTCAAGTTTCAGGACTTTGCTGGAGGTTAAAAGTTTACCCAGTAAGTTTTTCATATTTCTAACAAATTTTGAAACCAAGATCTTTCTTTCAGAGTTCTGTTGTACACTAGTTTGATTACTGAGAACTGTTAACCCTTTTTCTCTTGTTACTACATATGCTGTCCCCATTCCCTGTTCCCCCTCTACCTTCATATTCGACAACTGTTTGTGTGTCTAAACCTTGTTCTCTAGTGCATTCTGCTGGAAGGCTGATTGAGAACGATATTCCCTGAGTTCTCATGTGTTGAAAGCAGTTTTTGCCCTTTATATTTTAAGGCTAGTATTGCTGGATATAAAATGCTTGGCTCATATTTTCTTTCTTTTTTTTTTTTTTTTTGAGCTGGAGTCTTGCTCTGTAGCCCAGGCTAGAGTGCAGTGGTGTGATCTTGGCTCATTGCAGCCTGCGCCTCCCAGGTCCCAGTTCAAGCAATTCTCCTGCCTCAGCCTCCTGAGTAGCTGGGATTACAGGCATGCGTCACCATGCCCAGCTAATTTTTGTATTTTTAGTAGAGATGAGGTGTCACCATGTTGGTCAGTCTGGTCTTGAACTCCTGACATAGTGCTGGGATTACAGGCATGAGCCACCATGCCCAGCCCATATTTTTTTTCGTTGGGTATCTTAAATGTGCAATTCCATTTTCTTTAGGTAAAGTCTGATAATAAACTAATTTTCTTTACCTTTAAAGAAATTTGGTGGTATTATCTAGATGCTAAATAATCTTTTTGAGTCCAGTAATTTACAATTACACATTTTAGTCCTCCTAGGTTAGTATTCTGTTACACACTGAACACTTTCAATGTGTAGTTTCAGATTTTTTTTTATTAGAAGAGTTTTGTGTAACAGGATTATACAATAATATATAATTTTTTGTGTCTGGATTTATTCACCTACCTGATGATTCATTTATTCATTGATACCTATTGAGTGATTATCATGTCAAACCTCAAAGGCTGCCTCAGGTCCTTTGAAGCAAGGTAGATTAAAAATGAAGGGGTTAATAGTACTTGTACTGCTTTATAGTCATACCCCAGTAGACACTGGAGATGTATAAGCATCTCTGTTCTCAGCCTTCATTGTCTCATTGGGGGAACAGATGTTGAAACAAGTAGTTAGAGTAAATGTGATCCTTTTAAAACATAGACACCTGAAGTACTAGGGAAATACGTAGGGAGTAATTATCTTTTTTTTAAATAGTCTTGCTAAATTAAGCAAAAAGGGAGGGAATAATTATCTTTATAAAAATAAAATCTCTGTAGTAGAGATTCAAACAACTTCTCAATCTCTAGACAGAATCTTATATGGAATTCTAACATTAAAATCATATAGAAATTATATTTACTTTCAGCATAGGGTGTTACCTTTTTCTATGTTGGTCTTAAAAGTTAACTTTTGGTTTTAAAATTTTTTTGCTTCACTATTTCTAATGAAATTATTTTTCCCATTATCGTCTTGGTTTTTTGTTAAGGTTGATTTGTAAGAGTTCTATATATGTTAAAGCTCTTAACTTTTTTCATGGTTGTTTATACTTCCCTTTATTTCTGTGCCTTAATATTTTCGTGTTTGTTTAGTGCACAAAAGTTTAAAGTTGTTAAGAACTCAAATCTGTTGGTGTTTTTTATTTTTTCCTCCATTGCTTTGAGGCTTAGAAGTACTTCTCAATCTAGAGATCAGATATTAATCCGCATTTTGTTTTATTGTGGCTTAATTTTTTTACACTTAAACTGATCTGGAGTTTGTATGACTTCATATTCTTCTTTCAGGATGGAAATGGAGTTGTGCGAGGTTACTACTTATCTGTGTTTCTGGAACTCTCAGCTGGCTTGCCTGAAACTTCTAAGTAAGAAGTGTAATTAAATAACAACCTTAATGTGCATTTTTATACATTCCCCCTAGCAATTATTGTCGATTTTAATTTTTGTTAATTACTGTGTTGGTATGTCTGTTAAGATACAGAGTAATATGGAATTCTTGGCATCATAGGATGGTATACACTGGCAGTTCTCAAACTATTTGGTCTCAGGACCTGTTATACTCTTAAAATTTATTGGAAACCCTGAAGAGTTTTTGTTTATATGGGTTATATATGTTGTTATTTTCTGAGTTAGAACTTAAAACTGAAAAAAATTATTTTCTAAAAAAAAAATTTTTTTTTTTGAGACTGTCTTGCTCTGTTGCCAGGCTCCAGGCTGGAGTGCAGTGGCACAATCTCAGCTCACTGCAACCTCCGCCTCCCAGGTTCAAGCAATTCTCTTGCCTCAGCCTCCCGAGTAGCTGGGACTACAGGCATGTGCCACCATGCCCAGCTAATTTTTATATTTTTTTTTAGTAGAGACGGGGTTTCACCATGTTGGCCAGGATGGTCTCGATTTCTTGACCTCGTGATCCGCCCGCCTCGGCCTCCCAAAGTGCTAGGATTACAGGCTTGAGCCACCGTGCCCGGCTAAAAAAAATTATTTAAAATTTTAATTCACTTTTAAGATAACAAGCCATTGCATACTAACGTAAATAACATTTTTAAATGAAAAGTAACTGTTTCTAAAACTATTTTTAAGAAAACTTAAAAGTATTGTCTAGAAAATGTTGTTTCATGAGGTTTTTGTTTTTGTTTGTTATTGCAGGAAAATGGGTAATCTCATCCCTCTTGCTTCCTGTTAGCTGAAAGCAGACATTTTGCTTGCATATTGCTTTGCATTTTTGGAAATATATTTACTGTCTGGCTTAAAAGAAGAGAACTGGATTCTCACGTCTGCTTTTATATTTAATTCTTTAAAAATATCATTTTGATTGAAGTACATGTATAAAATCTGGCTGCAGAGTTCTATAACCATCACCAACATCTACAATGTTCTATTCACCCCACAAAGAATCCCTGTACTCATTAGCAGTCACTTCTCATTCCCCCTTTCCCTCAGTCCCTAGCAACCACAAATATACTTTTTGTTAAGGAGGAATTTTTAAAAAGTAATTTTAGATAATTGTGGATCTTCTTTGATATTACACCCAAACTGAACAAGTGGTAGGTTAATGTTATTTATAATGTGGGGTCTGGAATCATATCATTTTTTTTACTTTGTTACATGAAATCTGTGAGTTTGATGTGGAATGTCTACTTTCAGCTAACATGAAGCAAGAGGGATGAGATTACCTGTTTTCCTGCAATAACCCAAAAAAAAAAAAAAAAAACAAAAAAAACCTCATGAAACAACATTTTCTAGACACTGGGCATGGTGGTAACAAATGAAAGAAGTCCCTGAGAGACAAGAAACACAAATTAGATCTGTGATTTCTCCAGCTTACAGTCTTGAGAGAGTTTTCAGGCTGCAACACAGGGATAAACTGGGACTGAGGTAGAATCTGGCAGATTTAATTGAGGAGATAGTGCTGAGAGTTAAGGAAGGACAATGCAGCTAGAATGCATTGGACAGAATACTACAGAGGAAAAAGCTGCAGAGACTAAAGTCTAGAGATTATAATGGGTTTCCCTTGAGTACTCAGCAGAGTACTTATTAGGGCCTATGTGTGAGGAAACTACCTGAGACTGGGGAAAGAACTGTCTGACAGGATTAGAGGGAATAGTGAGTGCCTGGTGCTCACACAGGGCCAGGAACTGTGTGGGTTGCAATCAGCCACAGTGGAGAAATTTATAATTCATGGGTCATTGGGTATAATGCTAAGGAACTTTTTGCCTCAGTAGTAGGAATTAGCCCTAGACTGAACACTGACTCTGGGCCCACCTAACAAATGTGAGACCTGAAAGGATCAAATTGTTTTCAAGTAACTTAGCTGCATCCCAGAATGAAGCTCAAGAAAATTTATAAGGTTGCTGAAGTATCTAACATCTAGCAGAGTAAAATTTATAATATGTTATGTTAAGTCATTAATTTGCTGGACTGGCTGGCTCATACATGTAATCTCAGCACTTTGGGAGGCCAAGGCGGCAGGATTGCTTGAGACCAGGAGTTTGAGGCCAACCTGGGCAATATAGTGAGACCCTGCAAACATCTCAGCTACTCAGTAGGCTGAGGCAGGAGGACTGCTTGAACCCAGGAAGTCAAGGCTACAGTAAATTGTGTCTGCACCACTGCACTGCAGCCTGAATGGCAGAGTGAGACCCTGTCTCAATTTATTTATTTACTTATTCATTTTGAGTCTCATTTTATCACCCAGCTTGGAATATAGTGGCGTGATCTCGGCTCACTGCAACCTCTGCCTCCCAGGTTCAAGCAGTTCTCCTGCATCAGCCTCCCGAGTAGCTGGGATTATAGGCATGCACCATCACACCCAGCTAATTTTTGTATTTTTAGTAGAAACGGGGTTTCATCATATTGGCCAGGCTGGTCTTGAACTCCTGACCCGAGGTGATCCACGCATCTCAGCCACCCAAAGTGTGAGCAGGTGTGAGCCACTGTACCCAGGCAAGAATTCTTTATATGTTTTGGATACTAAACATTTATCAGACATATGATTTGCAAGTAGTTTCTCCCATTCGGTAGGTTGTCTTTTCACTTTCTTGATAATGTCCATTAATGCACAAAAGTTTATAGACTGTATCTTCTTTATCTTTTTGTAAACCTGAAAATTTTATACAATTGAATATATAAATCAGAATATATTGGCTTTCCCAATGTATACTTATTTTCTTTTTCTTTTTGAGACAGGGTCTCACTGTGTCACTGAGGCTGGCCACAGTGGCACAATAATGGCTCACTGCAAACCTCCTGGGCCCAAGCGATTCTCCTCCTCTGTCACTCAAGTAGCTGGGACTACAGGAATGCACTACCGCACCTGGCTAGTTTTTTTGTTTTTGTAGAGACGGGGTTTCACTATGTTGCCCAGGCTGGTCTCAGACTCCTGAGCTCAAGCGATCTGCCCACCTCGGCCTCCTAAAGTGCTGGGATTACAGGCGTTAGACACTGTGTCCAGCCTACTTATTTTCTTTTTCAACTCTTATTTTAGATGTGGAGTTACGTGTGAAGGTTTGTTGCATAGGTAAACTCCTGTCACGGGGGTTCGTTGTACAGATTATTTTATCACCCAGGAGTTAAGCCCAGTACCCAATAGTTATTTTTTCTGTTCCTCTCCCTTTTCCCACCCTCTACCCTCAAGTATACCCCAGTGTCTGTTGTTTTCTTCTTTGTGTTCATGAGTTTTCATCATTTAGCTACCACTTACAAGTGAGAACATGTATTTGGCTTTCTGTTCCTATATTAGTTTGTTGAGGATAATAGCCTCCAGCTCCATCCATGTTGCACAAAAATCATGATCTTGTTCTGGCTGTGTATTTTCTTTTTTATTTTTTTTTAAAAGATGGGGTTTCACCATGTTGGCCAGGCTGGTCTCGAACTCCTGACCTCAGGTGATCCACCTACCTCGACCTCCCAAAGTGCTGGGATTACAGGCGTGAGCCACCGCGCCTGGCCTGCATACTTATTTTCTACTAGGAAATTTTATAGCCTTGAATTTCTAAATACACAGTAATTTGCTTTGTTATAACTTGTACCGGAAAAATAGAGTATTTCAAAATTTGTGTTTTAAAATTGCATGGTGATAAACCTCAAAGGATAATAGAAATTTCATGTTTAAGGAAACATAGGTAGTGAATATATAGAAAAAATATTTCATTAGTGAAACAAGAACAACTTTGAATTACTTGTTTATTCAAAAATTATTTCTTTTTTGAGCTGTTGTCTTATACCTGATATATTGGTAAACGTCTTTATGAGGAAAAAAGGACTTAGTGCCATTCATATTTTGGTGGTCCATTCAAAATACTGCTGTTTTAGCCAGGCGTGGTGGCTCACAGCTGTAATTCCAGCACTTTGGGAGGCCAAGAGGGGGTGGATCATCTGAGGTCAGGGGTTTGAGACCAGCCTGGCCAACATTATTAAACCCCGTCTAAATACAAAAAATTAACTGGGAGTGGTCGCATGTGCCCATAATCTCAGCTACTTGGGAGGCCGAGGCAGAATTGCTTGAACCAGGGGTCAGAGGTTGCAGAGTGGAGACCGTGCCACTGCCCTCTAGCCTAGGTGACAGAGTGACTCCATCTAAAAAAAAAAAAAATACTGGGCCAGGCATGGTGCTCATGTCTGTAATCCCAGCACTTTGGGAGGCTGAGGTGGACAGATGACAAGGTCAGGAGTTTGAGACCAGCTGGGCCAACATAGTGAAACCCTGTCTCTCCTAAAAATACAAAAATTAGCTGGGCATAGTGGCACATACCTGTAGTCCCAGCTACTCGGGAGGCTGAGGCAGGAGAATTGCTTGAACCCAGGAGGCGGAGGTTGAAGTGAGCCAAGATCACCCCACTGCACTCCAGCTTGGGCAGCAGAGCGAGACTTTGTCTAAAAAAAAAAAAATACTGCTGTTTTTCCAGCTGGGCGTGGTAGCTCATGCCTGTAATCCCAGCATGTTGGGAGGTCGAGGTCAGGAGTTGGAGACCAGCCTGGCCAACATGGTGAAACCCCTGTCTCTACTAAAAATACAAAATTAGCCAAACATGGTACATGCCTGTAATCCCAGCTACTCTGGAGGTGGAGGCAGGAGAATTGCTTGAACCCGGGAGTAAGAGGATGCAGTGAGCTGAAATTGCACCATTACACTCCAGCTTGGGTAACAAGAGTGAAACTCCATCTCAAAAAAATAAAAAAGAAATGTAACTGCATATATCAATAAGGTTTCTTCTCAGGTAATTACTTAGTGACCATAACGTTTAGATGAGTCTGTCTTTTATTCTTACTTTACTAACTGTATAGTAATGGTCTGTTTTTCAATTTTAGATATGAATATCGTGTAGAGATGGTTCACCAGTCCTGTAATGATCCTACAAAAAATATCATTCGAGAATTTGCATCTGACTTTGAAGTTGGAGAATGCTGGGGCTATAATAGATTTTTCCGTTTGGACTTACTTGCAAATGAAGGGTACTTGAATCCACAAAATGATACAGTGATTTTAAGGTAATAGGAAAAACTTGATGTTGTGGCTTGTATTGTGGGGAAATAATATCATCAGAACTACATTTCAAAGATCATTTAGTTAACAAAGGTGAATATTGAAATTCATGCTAACTATAACTTTATGATCACTTTCTTAACTGTTTTATTTTAGCGGATAATCAAAAATTTGTAGTTAGTGGATATTAAAAGTCAAACATTTCTTTGACATCTAGCTAGTAATTCCATTGAAAAGGAAACTAAGCTGGGTGCAGTGGTGCGCCAGTACTCCCATCTACTCTGGAGGCTGAAATGGGTGGATGGCTGGGGCCCAGGAGTTTGAGACCAGCTTAGGAAACATAATGAGACCCCCCGTCTCTAAAAAACTTTAAAAAAAAAAAAAAAAAAAAAAAGGTGGGAGGGAGGAAGAAACTACAACTTCCAGTAACTATAGTAATATTCCATTTATCTGTTGAACTTCTAGCAACCTCACCATTTGGAAATCTAACAATAGTGAGGGATAATGTGCTGATTTTTTTCTCTTCACAGTGCATATTATATTTGGACTGGTTTTACAACTTAATTTTATTAAAAAACTGTCAGTTCTTTGTAAATAACAGCAAATTAATCTCATCTGAGTCTAGATTGAAAAAAGAAAAAGAAAAAAGTAAATAACAGCAATTTAAAAATAGAAGAATGAAGATGAAAGTTGATGAAAACCAGCAATTTTCTACTTTTTTCTTAAACTTTTATTTTAGGTTCGGGGTACATGTGCAAGTTTGTTATATAGGTAAACTCACATCATGGGGACTGGTGTACAGATTATTCTGTCACCCACATACTAAGCCTAGTACCCAGTAGTTATTTTTTTATTCCTCTCCCTCTTCCCACACTGTACCCTCAAGTAGGCCTCCATGTCTGTTGTTCCCCTCTTCGTATCTTGTAGTTCTCATTATTTAGCGCTTAATAATAAGTAAGCACAGGTGGTATTTGGGAAAACCATCTCTCTTTTTTTTTTTTGGAGACAAGAGTTTTGCTCTAGTTGCTCAAGCTGGAGTGCAATGGCACGATTTTGGCTCACTGCAACCTCCACCTCCTGGGTTCAAGCGATTCTCCTGCCTCAGCCTCCCGAGTAGCTGGGATTACAGGAGCACACCCCCATAGCCCGGCTAATTTCTATATTTTTAGTAGAAAAGGGGTTTCACCATATTGGCCAGGCTAGTCTCAAACTCCTGACCTGAGGTGATCCACCTGCCTCAACCTCCCAAAGTGCTAGGATTACAGGCATGAGCCATCATGCCCAGCTAAACAGGGCTGTTGTTTTATAGTCAGTGTTTATATTCTGTCCTTTCTTGCAAATATTATGCCAACAACCAACAATAAAAGTAATTGGTTTGGCCGGGCACAGTGGCTCATGCCTGTAATTCCAGCACTTTGGGAGGCTGAAGTGGGCAGATCACCTGATGTCGGGAGTTCAAGATCAGTCTGATCAACATGGAGAAACCCTGTCTCTACTAAAAATACAAAATAAGTTGGGCATGGTGGATGCTCCTGTAATCCCAGCTACTCGGGAGGCTGAGGCAGGAAAATTGCTTGAACCCGGGAGGCGGTGGTTTCATTGAGCCAAGATTATGCTACTCAGCCTGGGCGACATATGAGACCCTATCTCAAAAATAAAAATAAAGTAAATCAAAACAACAGCCCTATTTAAGGTGGGGTAGACTTTACAGGTCAGAAGATTTTGGGCATCGGCTGGGCGCGGTAGCTCATGCTTATAATCTCAGCACCTTTGGGAGGCCAAGGCAGGCGAATCACCTGAGGAATTGAAGACCAGACTGGGTAACATGGTGAAACCCTGTTTCTACTAAAAATACAAAGATTAGCTGGTCATGGTGGTGGGCACCTGAATCCCAGCTACTTGGGAAGCTGAAGCAGTTGAATCGCTTGAACCTGGGAAGCAGATGTTGCAGTGAGCTGAGATTTCACCACTGCACTCCAGCCTGGGTGACAAGAGTGAAACTCTGCCTCAAAAAAGCAAAAAAATAAACAAAAAACGGTTTTTGGCCATCATTACTTGATGTTATACTTTGATGATCAAAATGAGAACTTGAGTGTTTAAAAAAAGAGATTGAACTGAGAAGTTTCATAGTATTTAACTGTTGAAAAGTTTTCATCACAACACTTTTAAATGTTTTTGTCTTGAGAGTGATTTAATGTACTCCTACATTTCCCTTATTTGGAGCTATTTGTTCCTGAGCATACTGAACAAATGAGTTGCTATTATATCAGCATTTACTATTATGTGTTTTCTGTAGCTTTTCTTGAAGTATAAAGATGTTTAAAAAGGGGTATGATTTTCAGTATAGGAAAAAAGATTCATGTTTTTGTTATTTGTGGTTTTTTTTGTTTGGTTTGTTTAAGTAGAGGCAGTGTCTTGCTATATTGTCCAGGCTAGTTTACAATTCTTGGGCTTAAGTGATCCTCCTGCCTCAACCTTCCCAAGTAAGTGGGATTACAGGTGCACGCCACTGTGCCTGGCATCATGTATTTTGAGGGGAGGGATTATTTTAGTCTTCATTATAACTTTTCAGATTTTTGGGGTTTGATTATTCACCAAGAGAAATGTTGCTATTTCATTCCTCAGCCATAGAGATAATTACAAAATTATTCAAACATCAATTTTACCAACCTATAAAAGAGACATTTTCTTGTAGCCTTAGTTTCATCCTTATTGGCATTATTATATATTAGTAGAGAAACAAATTCCTGTTACGACATCATTTTTTGTTTTTAGCAACATTGAGTCTGTACCGTGCGCCTGACACTGAGTTGATAAGAAAAATATAGACATAGTTTTTGTCCACAGGGGACTCAAGATGAAATTGGCAGATAAAAACAGAATTTTTACTCTCATTATAAAATAATGCTATAGTAGCGCTGTAAGTTCATGGATAGGGGGCTTCTAATTATTATATATAGTTATTTAATGAGACATTGCTTAAACTTTAAACCTCATTTTAGTTCAAGACTTTGGTGGAATTTTATGTGTATTTATTAGAAAGTAATTTAAGGCATTTCTATAACTATGAATATATATTTCGTTCTTTCATTAAAAGAGAAAGAAATTTTACCTGCTGCTTGGTTTTGTTTTAATGGCACAAGTATTAGAACTAGTGTTCAGGGTTAACCAGTGGTTTAAATAGTTTAAAGAAAATAATAGTGTTAGACGATCTTACTTTAATGTCTTGCCACCGGGTACTTCCTAGATAGCATATCATCTCTGCTTAGTTGAGTGAATCATCTCTACTCAGTTAAGTTCAGAATATATTTTGAATTTATTTGTTTAGAGACAGAGTTTCACTCTTGTTGCCCAGCCTGGAGTGCAATGGTGCGATCTAAGCTCTCTGCAACCTCTGCCTCTCAGATTCAAGCAATTCTCCTGCCTCAGCCTCCCGAGTAGCTGGAATTACAGGCATGCGCTACCACACCCAGCTAATTTTTGTATTTTTAGTAGACACGGTGTTTTACCATGTTGGCCAGGCTGGTCTCAAACTCCTGACCTCAGATGATCTGCCCGCATCAGCCTCTCAAAGTGCTAGGATTATAGGCATGAGCCACTGTGGCCAGCCAATCTCTCTCTTTTTAAAAATACTCAAGTTCTCATTTTGATCATCAAATTATAACATCATATAATGATACCCAAAAACTTCTGACTTATAAAGACTACCCAAACATTAAATAGGGCTGTTGTTTTATACTCAGTGTTTATGTTCTATCCTTTCTTGCATGAGTATTCTTAACTAAAATTAGACGTCTATTGCCAGATAACTGTTAAATGCTCAGTAAGTTCTTACACTAAAGTGTAAAATCCTAGAAAAAAATGGACAGCTAATATTGTGTAGCTGAGTGAAATGGCTGGAAGGAATGAGAGAGATGTAGATGTCCTAATTAGTCTTGCCCTGTGGTTTTTCTTTTCTTCAAAAACACCTTTACACATTTACTATAATTTTTTCACTGTATATGTAGTCACATTAGGCTATGTAACAAAGAGGTTTGTTTGCTTTAATAAGTATTGGTTTTTTAAAAATAAAAGCAACTCTGGTTAGATTGAGATTCTCTCATTTATATATTAATATGATTTTATGTAGATACAGTACTTATTTTTCCTAACATAAGCTGAAATAATGCCATATTGTAATATGGGCAGTTTTGATTGCTATCTTGAAGAGTTCAAGAGGTAGTTTATTTAGAGCATGTAACTCTTCGGAGGACAGTAAAGCAATCCTGGGTGATTGACCCATTAAGTGATTTTTTTCTGAGGGCCAGGAAATATGGGAAGGGGAGATGAAATAGAGAAATATAAAGAGCAGCACTTAAAACTTTGTATTTTGCTAGGGCCTGGCTTAGGGAAGAAAGGGATAAGAGTTATCTTCCTCCTTATAGGAGGAAACTGCATAGTATGTGGGTCTCTTCTTCCCAACTCATGATCATCATTGTATTTTAGCTACATTATTATAATAAATATGCCTTAGTAGGTTAGTTTGAGAGCTTAACCGCAATGTACAATGTTATTTCTTGAGAAGGATAATTTGAGGACAAGTGGCTTTTCAGAACCTGTGTCACAATCTGTGGACACATGTATAAACAACAAATACCAGCAGCTCTGAGTTTATTTGAATTTTGGCCTTATAATCAAGTAACCAAAATAGTAGAATTTATAATAGCCAATTCATTGCTAGACTGATAATATTTTACTATTTGGATTTTTTTTAATGTGGCATGATTCTTTTAAGGTTTCAGGTACGTTCACCAACTTTCTTTCAAAAATGCCGGGACCAGCACTGGTACATTACTCAGTTGGAAGCTGCACAGACTAGTTATATCCAACAAATAAACAACCTTAAAGAGGTAAGGAAATATCTGTTTCTGGTTTAGTGTTTCCTGTTGTCCTTTTGGCTTGTTATATTTGTAATTAGATTTTATATGTTTAGTGCTATTTGTAATTTTGTAATTTGTAATTAGAAAAAAAAAATCTAGTTATCCTGTTCCCCATCCTTACCAGTTCTGCAGTGTCCAATTTAGTAGCAACTAGCCACATATGGCTATGTAAATTTTTTTTTTTTTAAGAGACAGGGTCTCACTCTTGTTGCCAGGTACAATTTCCAGTCACTGCAGTTTCAACTTCCCAAGCACAGATGATCCTCCCACCTTAGCCTCCCAGGTAGCTGGGACTGTGGGCATATGCCATGGCTAATTTTTGTATTTTTTATGGAGACAGGGGTTTTTTTGTGTTGCCTGAGCTGGTCTTGAACTCCTGGGCTCAAGCAGTCTGCCTGCCTTGGCTTCCCAAAGTGCTGGGATTACAGGTGTGAGCCACTGTGCTTTGGTCTGTATATTTAACTTAATTAAAATCAAAAATTTAGTTCCTTAGTTGCAGCAGCCACATTTCAAGTGCTTGCATTGGGTACTGGAAATCTAGAACATTTCCATCATTTGCATAAAGTTGTATTGAACCGTGTGGCCGTAGTTTGAGGTAAGCTCTTTCTGTTTCTGTCAGTGACTTAGTTTCTCTTCTACAAGTTACCTTGTATTTAGAGGATTCTAGGCTATAGCACAATTAAAAGTTGTCCCATCTTGAACTCTTAGTATTGTTGAATGAGCACTGGGGAAGATTAGTTGATGAATTTTTATTTTACAGTGGTAAACTAAGGAATGTTTCATTGTCCTTAGGAACTTAGGATGTGGTGGGAGGTTTGGAGTAGGAGAGTTGTTAGTAGCTCAGGGAGGAAAATATGATTTCAGAGATTTTCATGTTAAATATACTATTTAAAACTGCCTGTATTTACTATACTGCTTGCTAATTGTATGTTCCCCTGAGACTGGATATGAAAGGAGGAGGATGAGCATAAATGGGGCAATTTATCTTTGTCATCAATTTTTTTCATAAAAGGCAGTAGGGATTCAGAGAAATGATTTAAGAAATGGTGCCAAGTGAGGTGGCTCACTTCTATAATCTCAGCATATTTGGAAGCCGAGGCCAGAGGGTCATTTGAGCCCAGGAGTTCAAAACCAGCCTGAGCAACATAATGAGATACCGTCTTTGTAAATAAATAAACACAAAATTAGCCAATCATGGTGGCACACACCTCTAGTCCCAGCTATTTGAGAGGCTGAAGCAGTAGGATCGCTTGAGCTCAGGAGTTTGAAACCAGCCTGAGCAGCGTAACGAGATACTGTATCTAAAAACGAATACACAAAAAACAAAATTAGCCAAGCATAGTAGCACACACCTCCAGTTCCAGACACTTGAGAGGCTGAGGCAGTAGGATCGCTTGAGCCCAGTAGTTTAAGGCTTTCAGTGAACTATGATGGCACCACTTGCACTTCAGCCTGGGCAACAAAGGGAGACTGTTCTCAGGGAAAAAAAAAAAAAAGAAGGAAAGAAAAATGGTTTTAGGAACATCTGGATGCATTTTTTTTTTTTACTTGAAACATCTTTTACTGTGTCAGTGAGGTATGGCTAATATTTGTGCTTTTCTTGTTTTAAAAGAGACTTACTGTTAAGCTGTCTCGAACTCAGAAATCAAGAGATTTGTCACCACCAGATAACCATCTCAGCCCCCAAAATGATGATGCTCCTGAGACACAAGCTAAGAAGTCTGCATGCTCTGACATGCTTCTCGAGGGTGGTCCTACAGCTTCTGTAAGAGAGGCCAAAGAGGATGGAGAAGATGAGGAGAAGATTCAGAATGAAGATTATCATGTAATAATTTGGCCAGTTTTAGATTTATTTTGTGCTTGATAAAAGAAACAGTAGAATCATGGCTTGTAACATATAATGTGCTCAAACAGTAGGCTGAAAATATTGTCCATTGATTTCCATTAGTAATATGTGTATGCCCTTATGTAAATGTTAATAAGTCAGAAGTTGTTGAATCAAAGCATTTCAAGGTTCTGAAAAAAAGCTATACATTCTACAAAACAAACCGTGATGTACATTTTAAAAACGAAACTACCATAAATTGTGGATTTTAAAAATGTGTTCTGGCTGAGCGCAGTGGCTCATGCCTGTAATCCCAACACTTTGGGAGGCACAGGCAGGTGAATCACGTGTGGTCAGGAGTTCAAGACCAGCCTGGCCAAAATGGCGAAACCCTGTCTCTACTAAAAATACAAAATTAGCTAGATGTGGTGGCACGCGCCTCTAATCCCGCAACTCGGGAGGCCTGAGGTAGGAGAATCGCTTGAACCTGGGATGCGAGGGTCACAGTAAGCCGAGATTGCACCACTGCACTCCAGCCTGGGAAAGAGACTCCAACTCAAAAAAAAAAAAAGTTCTATTTTTATTCACTGAAACTAGTATGTACCTTATTGTTACTTTTGTGGGTAGAATGATTTAGGATTCGGAAGATAGCCAGATTCTATCCCAGCTAAACAACAACCAGAATCCTGAATAAGAATTCAAGAAGTAGTTGATATTTTTACATAAGAAGGGATGCATAGACAATTGTGTTTTTTTTTTTGTAGTAATTTTTAAGATGAGAGACTTCAGTTTTATGTTAAAATGAAGGACCCAGTAGGTTGAGAGAATGAACAGAAGATTAAATGCTTTGATAAACTAGAGACAATAGGGTTTGGAATGAAGCAGTCAGGTGAAGCAGTTAACCTTCGATAAACTGAGTTAAAGGAAGGGTGGAGTTTGCAGGTAAGGCAGCTGAAAGTTTTTGCTTAATAGTGGGTATTTTTTTTTGTGCAGATAGGTGACAATTAATGACCTTGATAATGGTAAAATTAGGTAGAATAGAGAAGTGATGGTTTGAAACGTTACTCTGTGAGGAAGCTGATATGGAATATGTGAGGCATTGTAGTAGCACTGAGGGCCCAGCTGAAGGCGGCACGCATAAGTTAGTAAAATTGTATCAGTCAGTGTGGTTGTGTGATTTTTCTGTACAAGACTCAACAACTGAGGCACAGGAGCAGAGAACAGACTTCTGATAACTGTATTACTCTTTGGTGCTTGTTTTATGGGCTGGATGGGGGTATCAACTGAGTGGAAACATTTGGAATAGACATCTTGTTTTCTTGGCCTTGATCTAGCATGAGCTTTCAGATGGAGATCTGGATCTGGATCTTGTTTGTGAGGATGAAGTAAATCAGCTTGATGGCAGCAGTTCATCTGCTAGTTCCACAGCAACAAGTAATACAGAAGAAAATGATATTGATGAAGAAACTATGTGAGTATCCCACTTTACTACTGTAAAGCATTTAAGTGGTAATTATTAGAAGCATATTAACTAACTCACACTTAAAAATAGGGATATTCAGCATTTTTTTAAAGATTGAATCAATAGCCAGTTTTCTCCCTGCCATCTCTTGGCTCTTAGCCAAGAATTTTGTTTTAACTTTTAAATTTTAATTTTGAAATTATTTCATACTTAAGAAAACTTCAGAATTCCATATTTCCTTCACACAGATTCATTCTCTGTTAATATTTTGCTTTATGTCTCTTTGTATATGATTTTTTTCTGAAACACTTGAGATTGACTATACTTCTCATTGTGTACTTTTCTAAAAACAATGATATTCTTACATAAGTATAGTGTAGTTATCAAAATCTAGAAATTAACATTGATGTAATACTATAACCTTCTAAAAATTTGCCAGTAATGTTCTTTGTCAAGATCACATTGCGTTTAGTTGTTAAATCAATTTAGTCGTCTTCAATCTGGGTTACTGTTTTAAAAATTTGTTTTTCATGACTCATACTTTTTGATAAATACAGAATAGTTTATTTTGTAGAAAGTTCCTCAATTTGGATTAGTCTAAATTTTCCTCATGAGTAGATAGAGGTTATACGCTTTTGACAGGGATACTACAGAAATGATAATGTATCCTTTTCACTGCCATCATATGGGAGTGGAGCATGATGTCACTATGCCCCATTCCTGGTAGTTAATTTTGATCACTTGGTTGAGGTAGCATCTGCCAGGTTTCTGCACTCCAAAATTACTTTTTCTTTATAATTAATAAGTATCTTATGTGTGGTACTGTAAATATCTAGTTTTCATCCTACTTTGTTCTGTGAATTTTGACATCCCTTGATGATTGTTGCTTGAAAAAGATTACTGTGTTGATTGCCAAGTGGTGTTTTTTTCTAATTCCATTATTTCTTATTCATTCATTAGTGGCAATTTAAGGAAGAACCTTCCCTTCTGCCCTATTAATTGATGAACTAATTAATGAATTTCATTAATGTGAATGATTTTTTTTTGAGATGGAGTCTTGCTGTAATGAATTTCATTAATGTGAATGACATTTTTTTTGTTTGTTTGTTTGAGCTGGAGTCTGGCTCTCACCCAGGCTATCATGCAGTGTCAAGATCTTGGCTCACTGCAATCTCCACCTCTTGGGTTCAAGCGATGCTTGCACTTCAGCCTCCTGATTAGCAAGGATTTACAGGTGCACACCATCATGCCTGGCTTTTTTTTTTTTTTTTTTTTAAAGATGGGGTTTCACCATGATGGCCAGGCTAGTCTTGAACTCCTGACCTCAGGTGATCCACCCACCTCAGCCTCCCAAAGTGTTAGGATTACAGGCGTGAGCCACTGTGCCTGGCCTATATGGCCTGTGGATTCCTTTTTTAATTTTTCCAGATGGAGTCTCACTCTGTCACCCAGGCTAGAGTGCAGTGGCACAATCTTGGCTCACTGCAATCTCTGCCCCCCAGTTTCAAGAGATTCTCATGCCTCAGCCTCCCGAGTAGCTGGGATTATAGGCGCCCGCCCCCATGCTCAGGTAATTTCTTTTTATGTTTGTAGAGATGGGGTTTCACCATGTTGGCCAGGCTGGTTTTGAACTCCTGACCTCAGGTGATCCGTTCACCTTGGTCTCCCAAGGTTCTGGGATTACAGGCGTGAGCCACCATGCCCACCAGCCAATTCTTATATTACCAAATGATTTAATTATTTACTACCATTACACATTTTATTGCTCGGATTATCTGGGATTTGGCCAGTGAGAACCTGTTATAGCCAATTCCTTTCTTCTTTTGATATGTCTCCATCATTTTTTAAGCACTGTTTTACTTTCTGATACTGTAACATGTCACGGGTAGCAGCTATTTGGGGACAGTGGTGTGGGCGGTAAAGGACTTTACCAAGACAGTTGTAGGTGAAGAAGGGCAGATTTATTAGAGAAAATATGAAAATACTTTACAAGAAAGCAATGGGTAGATAAGCAAGAGAGGAACTGACTGCAAGGAGACAAAGGCTTGCTGCAGATTTTATAGGTTGGTGCTTTTGCTGGAGAGGGTTATATGCAGTACTGATAATGCCAAGGTTGCGGGAGCTAACTTCCATTTTTCTGTAAACCAAAGTGTCTGGTGATAAGTCAGTCACAGGATCATGAATTATTTACACTGGAGAGCTACACTTCCTGGACTGTGACGAAAGGCAGACTTACAGTTTATCTGCTTTTTCTTTTTTCTTTTTTTTTCTTTTTTCTTTTCTTTGGAGATGGGGTCTCGCTCTGTCACCCAGGCTGGAGTACGGTGGCACAATCTCAGCTCACTGCATTATCTGCTTTTTCTTTTTGCTTTCCCCTGCTCCCACCAGCCTGACTCCTTTTCCCTTATTAGGACTCCACACAAAACATTTCAGGTTTATCTCATATTTACTCTGTTCCAACACTGGCATCAGCTATTTCACAAAAGAGTTAAGGTAAGAGTTTTACCACTCTATTTGACTCAAATTTAAAAGTCATTAGATTGACTTTTTAATCTTCTCACTGATAAGCTCTTCAAAATAGAATTTTTACTTACTCTTCCCCCTCTAGCATATGTAACAAAATGTCTAAAATGGGCTAGTCAGTTAAAATGTGAAGCCAAGTTACCTTGAAGTCCCCAAATCAGAAGTTACCCAGTTTTTTTTTTTTTAATTGAAAATATTTTTTCTTTTTTTTAGAGATGAGGTCTTGCTGTGTTGCCTAGGCTGGTCTCAAGTTCCCAGGCTCAAGGTGATCCTCCCACCACAGCCTCCCAAGTAGCTGGAACTATAGGTGCATGTACCTCCATGCCCAGCTCTAAAAGTTTATTGAGATTTTTAGATATATAAAATAGAACTGATTATTTTGAGTCAATATGGAAAATTTACAGTTTATTCTTTTAGATAATGCTTTTTAAAGTGAAATCTAACTTGATTATTGCTTAAATGTGCAGTACTCACTGAATTAATTTCTTTATGTTATGTGACTTTATTTGAAGGTGTTCTGAGGACCATTGGGTTCTATGTAAAACATTCTTCACAACTTTTCATTAGATTGACTTTTTAATCTTTTTTGTAATAGAAAACATTTAAACATTTGACTATGTTCTATATTACATGTATCTACAGTAATATCTTGATTCTCCCTGTTTGGTATAATTCATAGAAATAATAGCACAGTTAATCTTGAGGCATTTTGAGTACTTAAATCATAAAATGTTAGCTCTCAGAGATTAAGGTTAATTCCTTTTATAAATGAGGAAAGGGCCGGGCGTGGTAGCTCACGCCTGTAATCCCAGCACTTTGGGAAGCCAAGGCAGGCGGAATCATCTGAGGTTGGGAGTTCGAGACCAGCCTGACCAACGTCGAGAGTCCCTGTCTTTACTAAAAATACAAAAATTAGCCAGGTGTGGTGGCGTGCACCTGTAATCCCAGCTACTCATGAGGCTGAGGCAGGAGAATGACTTGAACCTGGGAGGCGGAGGTTTCGGTGAGCAGAGATTGCACCATTGCACTCCAGCCTGGGCAATAAGAGCAAAACTTTGTCTCAAAGAAAAAAAAATGAGGAAAGAGGCATACAGTTTATTTGGGTAATGATTATAAGTAGCTTTTTTAAGTAGAACATACTCATTGAACAGTCCTTTTTTTCCTTTTCTCTCTTCCTCTGCCTCTACACTTATTGATCTTTCCATGATAGTACTGTATATTTTCTTCCTGCTGTTCATTTTTTAAAAATTTTGACATAAATATAGATGCACATGCAGGTGTAAGAAATAATACAGTGATTCCAATATCTGTTACCTAGTGGTAACATCTTGTTAAACTATATTACAACATCATAATCAGGATGTTGACATTGATATTGTCAAGATATACAACACTTCTATCACCTTAAGAATTCTTCAGGTTGCACTTTATAGCCACACCCACTATTCTCCCATCTCAGCCATATCCTTACCCCCTGGTATCTACTCATCTGTTCCCCAGTTTTAATTATGTCGTTTTAAAAATTTTATGTAAGTGGAATCATACAGTATGTAATCTTAAGGGGTTGGCTTTTTTCACTCAGCTTAGTTCTCTGGAGATTCATTCATGTCATTGTGTGTAGCAATACTTCATTTCTTTTTATTTCGGAGTAGTATTTTTTGTTGTGGATATAGTTTGTTTAACCATTTACCCACTAAAGGACATCTGGGTTATTTCCAGTTTTTGGCTATGGTGAATAAAGGTACTGTGAACATTTGTGTACAGGTTTTTATGTCAATGTAAGTTTTCCTCTGGGATAAATGTAAATGCTGGATCATGTGGTAATTGCATATTTAGTTTTTAAAGAGATTGCAAATGATTTTTCAGAATGGCTGTACTATTTACATTCCCACCAGCAGTATACGAGTGATCCAGTTTCTCTGGATCCTCAACAATATTTATCATTGTCACTGGTTTTTATCTTAGCTATTCTGATAAATGTGTGATTTTATTCTGGGTTTGTTTTTGTTGTTGTTGTTGTTTTTGAAATGGAGTCTTACTCTGTCACCTCTTGGCTCACTGCAACCTCCGCCTCCCAGGTTCAAGAGAGTCTTCTGCCTCAGCCTTTCGAGTAGCTGGGATTATAGGCATATGCCACCACTCCTGGCTAATTTTTGTATTTTCAGTAGAGATGTGGTTTCACCATGTTGGTCAGGGTGGTCTCAAACTCCTGACCTTGGGATCTGCCCACCTCAGCCTCCCAAAGTGCTGGGATTACAGGCATGAGCCACCACACCTGGCCTCATTGTGGTTTTAATTTGCATTCCTGTAATGACTAATGATGTTGAAGATCTTTTCATCTGCTTAATTTGCCATCTGTATATCCTCGTCAGTAAAATTTCTCTTCATGGGTTGTTTTGTTTTGGTTTGTTTTTTTTTTTTTTTTGAAATAGAGTCTTGCTCTGTTGCCCAGGCTAGAGTGCAATGGCTTGATCTTGGCTCACTGCAACCTCCACCTCCTGGGTTCAGGCTATTCTCCTACCTCAGCCTCCTGAGTAGCTGGGATTACAGACACCCACCACATACCTGGCTAATTTTTGTATTTTTAGTAGAGATGGGGTTTCACCATGTTGGCCAAGCTGGTCTCGAACTCTTGACCTTGTGATCCACCCATCTCGGCCTCCCAAAGTGCTGGGATTACAGGTATGATCCACAGCACCCAGCCCTTTTCATTCTTTTTTTTTTTCCTAGCTTTCCTTTTCTTTTCTTTTCTTTTTTTTTTTTTTTTTTTTTTTTTTTTTTTTTTTTATTTTGTTTTTTTTTTTTTTTTTGTTGTTTTTTGTTTTTTTTTTTTTGTTTTTTTTGGTTTTTTGTTGTGTGGGTTGGGGTTGGGTGCGGGCGGGCTGTGTCGCGTGCCGCGCCATATTTTTGTTGGGTGGGTTGGGTTTTTTTTTTTTTACTCCGTTTTAAATAATTTTAAAAAACCACATCAATTAAAAATATGGTTTGGGGTTTGGTGGGGGGGGGGTTGGGGGGGGGGGGGGGTGTGGTGGGGTGGGGGCAGGGAAGAACGCCTGTGTGGGTTTCAGGGACGGAGAGAGGCAGAGAGAAATATAGAAATGACATA
>CAUYLG010064501.1:0-39488 GCA_963573385.1 Cacajao melanocephalus
ACAATTATTGGCATAAAAGAGGTTTTTAATACCCATTTTTAGACTGCATTCTAGCCTGGGCAATAGAACAAGAATCTCATTCTCTCTCCCTCTTTCTCTTCCTCTTTCTTTCTCTCTTACATTCTTTTTTTTCTTTCTTTCAGTCTCACTTTCTTTCCTCTCTTTTTCTTTCTTTCAAAAATAAAAATAAATAAATAAATAAATAAAAAATAAAAAATAAATAAAAAAAGAAAAAAAAAAGAAAATGCATACAGTTCATCCTCGGTATCTGGGGGATTGGGTCCAGGACCTCCACAGATACCAAAATCTGCAGATACTCAAATTCCTGATATAAAATGGTGTGATATGTACGTATAACTTATGCACATCTTCCTGTATACTTTAAATCATCTCTGGGTTACTTAGGATAGCTAATACAATGTAAATGCTATGTAAATGGTTGTTATACTATATAGTTTTTATTTGTATCATTTTTATTGTTGTGTTATTATTTTTTATTGCTTCTTTTCCAAATATTTTCCATCTGTGGTTGGTTGAATCTGCAGATGTGGAACCCATGGAGGGATGACTGGATATAAAAGAAAAAACCTTCCACATGGCAGAAAACAAAACAGTAAAGTCCCCCAAATACCTACAGGTCAAAGGGGAAAGAAATGCTTCAACTTGGACTGCACAGGAGTCTAATGCTGTTGATGTGTAGAGTTCCTACAAATTAGTAAGGAAAGAGCCCAGTAGAAACATGGGCAAAGAGGGTGAAGTGAGAGTTGAAAGACAAGCAGAACCAATGCCTTTAAAGCCTAACAAAAGATGCTTGACCTCATAGTATAAGAAATACAACTTAGCCAAGTGCAGTGGCTCACACCTGTAATCCCAGCACTTTGGGAGGCTGAGGTTGCAGTGAGCCAAGATCGCACCACTGCAGTCTACCCTGGCGACAGAGTGAGACTCCATCTCCAAAAAAAAGAGAAAGAAATACAACTCAAAACTTCAATGAGATTTTTTTTCACTTATCAGATAAAGATTAAACAGGTGATAAAATATCATAAGTAGCTGAGTGTGGTTGCTCAAGCCTGAAATTCCAGCATTTTGGGGAGTCTAGGCGGGTGGATTATGAGGTCAGGAGTTCAAGACCAGCCTGGCCAATGTGGTGAAACCCAGTCTCAACTAAAAATACAAAAATTAGCTGGGTGTGGTGGTGGGGGCCTGTAACCCCAGCTGCTCAGGAGGCTGAGGCAGAGAATTGCTTGAACCTGGGAGGCAGAGGTTGCAGTGAGCCGAAATTGTGCCACTGCACTCCATCCTGGGCGACAGAGCAAGACTCCATCTCCAAAAGAAAAGAAAAAATCATAAGTATAAGGAGAGACAGGCACCTTCACACACGGTCAACTTAAGTGAGAACTGGCATCAATATCTGTGCAGGACAATTAGGCATTCCCTATCCATAATAAAAAAGCACATGTCCTTTGACGTAGCAATCCCACTTTAGGACTACATCTTGCATGTATAATTTCACAAGAATGTGCAACATTGCTCATAATAGGAAAAGTCTGAGAACAACTTAAATGGTCATCAGTGGGTGGCGGGTTAAATAGATTATGGCAAACCACATGGGGATTCTACACAGCCATGAAAAAGAACAAGACAGTTCTAAATGTACTGCTATAGACTGGACTCCAAGCCATGGTGCTAAGTGAAAAGAACAAGTAATATTGTGCTATCATACGCAAAAAAATAGAAGCTATGTACACGCCTATACTATGTATGCATAAAATTTCTTTAAAAAGCTGTCTGGGGTTTGGTGAACACATAGCAGTCTCTAATACAAATTTTATAAAGCTGAAGCAAGGCACTGGGTACACATAATGATCTGAATATTTCAAGGGGGAAGTTTTAAAAGAACCAAAACTAGATGAAACTGATTATCTCTCACAATACCCAGCTAGAAAGACTGGGCCAGGATCTTCAAGGAAGTTTGTTGCAATCGGGGCCCAGTAATTTTATTATCAGGGTGTCACTGATTACTTATCCCAAGAGGCCACCTGAGATAGCGTGATTACCCTGCAGGAGCTGCTGAGGCCCCACCAAGAATGCAGCAGGTGCCCAGGCTTCCTGCTGTGGGGACTAGTGCTTAACTGGTAGCTGATTGGTTCAGGAGGTGGCAGGCTGGTTCCCAAGAAGCTGATGTCAAGGGTTTTATTCATATGGGCTCTGTGTGGATTCACATGAGCCCTTGGTCACATGGGGCTCTGGGCAGGGGAGCTGTTTGGGGTGGATGGTTAGAATAGATCTTGGTGCTGTTGCCTTCTCTGTGCCCAGACTTCCATCCCAGCTCTGCAGTCATCTACTTACTCAAGTAGGGTGAGTTTTAGGTCTGTCTGCCTGATACCAAACCAGGCTCATTCTGCCTGTATGCAGTAAGCCAATCACTGTGACAGTGGGCTTTGCAAAAGAGAAAGAGTTTTTCCATGAGGAGGCAGGAGAACAGGTTTCAAATCTGCATCCCCAAAAGTTGGATTAGAGATATATATGGCCTAAAGAAGCAGGGCTATCTGAGGTGTGGGGAAAGGTGACTGAGGGTGAGGGAAAGTGAGGTAATTGGTGATCTGCACATGCATAGTCAAGCTTCATGGCTCTTCATGGCTCTTCATAGGCTGCATGTTCAGAAACTGGTGGTGTTAGCATGATCTGAGAGGGCAGTTTTTGTCCCTGCGATTTCAAAAGGTCATCTCTCAGGTATTCATGCAGGCCTAGTTGAAAGGTTGCTGATCTCAACTGGTTTAAACTGGGCAGGACCTGCCCCTAGTTCCTAAAATATAACTTTAAGCGACTGTTATTAAAGTGATCCACTGTCAGAGATGTTATCTATAAGGAAACTAGAGACAGTTTAGGTAGAAGCTTTTGGCTCTGTGACTTTCAGCTACATAGGTTAAAAAGTTGACAAGAAGCAAGTGATTCGAAGCATGCAAGGCAGGTTAAATTTGATGGGCTTAATCAGATTAGCTCTTGGTTTCATGCCAAAAGCCCTTCATTCACTCAACACTCCCATGGCTTGCCATGAGCTGGGACTAGGAGAAGTGGGAGATGCTCTTGCTTCCTGGACTTAACAGTCGAATGGGAGAGACAGATACACAAGCAGACACATATCATGTGGGCAATTCCTGCCATGCTAGAGGGAAAACATGGCACAGCATAGGAACCCCAAGCAGCTCAGGAATGTGATTGTCCAAGGGACCATGTTTGATGGTTTACAGGGAAACCATCTGTCTGGGACAGTAGGGAAGCTTTTTTAGGAAAGGCTGTTTAATATAAGAATAAAGGGTCCTGAATGTTGGAATTAAGATCCTCATAAGCAGAAAACTCCTTAGGTGCCTCAACATCCGGGAAACATGGCAGCTGCCCTGCTCCTAATTTCTCATCAGGTTTCTCTTTCTCGTTATCCAAAGCTGTCCTTTAACTTCCTCAAAAGACAATATCAGTCCTGGCTGACCTCCAGAAGAGCCATCCCAAGGCATTTAGGCATCAGTGTCTTCACCAGGGCAACACGGAGCATCTCCGCAGAATCCCTGGTGGCTGCAGCGGCTGATATGGGATGTGTGCCTGCTTTCCATGAGATTCCCAAAGCAGAGCCCCTGGAGGCTTTGGCCCAGGCCCCCGAGGCTCCCTTTCACGAGGAAGAAAGACTTTGCAAAGCCAACACTACTACTGGAGAGAAAGTGGAGGGTGTGTTTTAGAAGTACTGTCTTTACTTTGAGAGGCTGAGGCAGTGGATCACGAGGTCAAGAGATTGAAACCATCCTGGCCAACCAACCCGGTCTCTACTAAAAATACAAAAATTAGCTGGGCGTGATGGTGCGTGCCTGTAGTCCCAGCTACTTGGGAGGCTGAGGCAGAACAATCCCTTGTACCCAGGAGGCAGAGGTTGGATTAAGCCGAGATCACGCCATTGCACTCCAGCCTAGTGACAGAGCAAGATTCCATCTCAGAAAAAAAAGTAGCTCACAGCTGTATAGAGTGAGCTTAAGTGCTGGGTCCCTGTGGTTAGGAAGAGGAGGGAAACTTAGCCTCCAGGATGTGAGAGCCCCATGGAAGGCAGTAGCCCAGGATAAACCAGGTTATCAGCACAGAAAACCCGCCATCACCCAGAAAAGGGAAGAAATATGCCACAACCATCACTCTTCCTGCTAATGACTTCTTTGCACATCCCCAACCCATCTCCTGGCTCAATCTCCCATTCTCTACTAGCTGGGGAGGTCTCCATTGTAATTTGTATTGGGAGGTTAACCTGCCGGCTATTCTGAGGATCCCAGCTCCCTTTCACTGCAACCTGCATCTGCATCCTTTGCTTTGCAGTAGGAGTTGAGAAGAGGTAGAATGAAGGTGCAGCCACAGGCTACATTTAAACATGCAGAGTTCAGAGGGGGGAAAAAAAACCCAAACCAAAACAATATAACCTTCACCAACCATTAAAGAAATGAAAATGAACCTTTTGAGGTTATCTATTTTTATCTACTAAGTCAAGAAAAGCTAATTTAATTCCTAGCAAGTTCACAATAAAAAAAATATATACTCGCTCTTGGTGGCATTATAAGTAGTTAAAAGCTTTTCAGGAAGTACTTTGGAATACATCAAGTCTTGAAAATGATTATACCAGTGGATCCAATCATCTTGCTCACGGAAATTCATCCAAAGGAAATAATTAAGTGGAAAAAACAACCTGTCTACACTTGTTGCACCCAAATGCCCTGCAATACAAGAATGACAAAAGAAAACCCAGCACATTCTCTGAACGGAACAGAAATGGAGCATTTGGAACTAGAATTGCGCAGACTGAATTGAAAATGGAAGTGGCTTTAAATAATGTTAAGTGGAAACATTGGATGTCCAGTCGAAACTTGGTAAGATACACATTCCAATGGTCAGGATCGGAAAATTTCAACAAAGGAAAATCATGGGGTTAACAAAGAGGTGTTGTTGGTTGTAGAAAGCATTTTCAAAAATTAATGATTCAAAATTATTTTTCAAAAAAAGTAGAAGATTTAAAATCATGTATTTCAGGAAGTATGGCTTGTGGTGTCTCTTGGAAAGAGTGGAAGACCTTGCGCATGGCCCAAAGGGAACTCTCTAACTTAAGATCACACTGATGAGGACCGGGAAAAACTCAGGCACTTTCAGGCACGCTTAGTAACAGGGGTGCCCTTTTACGCAGAGAGAAGGTGTTCTGTGGTCCACCCTTTACTTGGATCCTCAGATCAGAATTCTCATTGGGCAGAAGTAACCAGGGGAGGAAACAGCATTTCTTCAAAGCTGAAGAGAGCTTTTTGGAGGGGAAAATAAAAAATCCTGGGAACTCCTTGCATGATCGGTGGTTTGAACAATGGCTTTGCACCCCAAGACCAGCCTGGCCTTGCGGTTGTAAATCTGGGGGCTGTTGACAAACGGTTTCCCACCTCGGGACTTGAGTCTGCAGTTCAAAAGTCACGTGGGCCTGCCTGAGCCGCAGGGCTTGGCCCCTGTGCTGAGCACAGGCTTCTAGAAGAAGCCTTACGGGAAAGGAAACGCTTGGGTTTCACTTGAAGGAGGGTGTGTGTGGAGGGGGCAGGGCGGGAACAGGAGGGAAATAATGGTTCCTTTCAATGCAGACAGATGCAGTCTGGCTCAGAGTCAGCCCAGTCTCAAAAAAAAACCCAAGTAGTCCAGTAACATTTAAAAATCTGCACACATTCGAAGTTGTATTTTAAATACTGCACAAGGACGGATAATAAATGTGATGGCTTTTCCATCCTCTGCATGTGGAGTGCCGGTCAACCCCTGAAGCACTCGGCATACTGGCACAGGGAGACACACATGCATGCCCATGGTGGGTGTGTGTAAATGCTACCTACAAACACTAGCGCACACCCACACATGCCACTGCGACACACATACTTCCATTCTCGCCTCGGAAAGCTCCCAGCCTGCAGTTGATCTAAGTTTGGCGTGGGCTGAAGGCCGGCCGCACTTGGAACGGCTGCTTGGACTGTTTCTGAGCAAGGTGACAGGCGCAGCTTCTAAGACAACAAATTCCTTTTTTGTGTGTTGGTAAATGAAGGTATCTATCTTAGAAACCTTGCTGCAGGGTGACCCAGACCTGATTCACTCCTTCAGGCTCTGGGACAGAATCATTCTGCTCACGAGCTTCCCATGTCTAAGTATTCACTCCTTGATGGAGAAAATGACATGAAAAACAGGAGTCACGGGGTTTCCAAGACCCAGGGAAGGACTTGCTCGCGGGTGCTCCCATCCTCACGGTCCTTTCCTCTATGCTGTGGTGTATTCAGGTGTTCCTCACTCAGGACAGTCCAGAGCGGCAGGTCTGGGCCAGGAAAGGCCCTGGGGTGCCTCTCTGGGGAGCCAGCTAGACCTAGGTTGGAGGGAAGGCTCTGTAAATCAGGCGCAGTCACACCAGCCTGTTGAGGACTGCAAACGCCTCATGAAAGTGTTGCCTAATGCAGGCAGTATGAGTCCTGGGCAGGCATGGCTCTGCTGCCCAAGGGTAACCTGGAGGGTTGAACTGGGTGGACAGGAAAGGTGCAAGGAAAGTGTCCTGAACATCTGCTTTATCCCCTTACCAGCCTGCCAGGAAGAGTGGACAGATAGGGCGGGGCTGGGGGCCAGAGGATCACTGAAGGGTCCACAGGTGGGACTGGCTCAATGGCTGTCCGCAGGCCAGCAGGGCCTGGGTGGGTGCCCATAGCTGCTGGAGAGCAAGCCCTGGAGTCACACAGGAGCCCAGAAAGCAGTGCAGGGCTGGTTTATTTATGCAATCCCCAGGTATTCTCCTGGGAGAGCGGGATGTTCTACCGGGAACAACAAAGAGCTGCAGAGCCCTGTGCCTTTCATGACTTTGGGAAGGTCACAGTGCCCTTGCCCCCGACTGCGTCCTTTTCTAAGAAGCGTGCTCTGTGCTGGCTCTCTGACTCCTCCTGCTGGGACTCTCTTCCTCTCTGTTTTGTCTTTGTATATGCTAAATCAGGCATGTTATGCCAGGCCAGTTCTCAGAAAGCTGGCACTGCAAGGGCTCTGAGGGATCATCTTGTCCAACCCTTTCATTTTACCAATGAGGAACCTGCTGCTCAGAGAAGGTACAGGACTCCCTAAAGCGACCAGGGGCCAGCAAACTGGGCCAGGGAGCCAGAGGTCCCCAAGAGATGTTGGAGATTTCTGCTGCTTCTCACCGCCAGTCCTGGAGTCCAGGTTGTCCTGAAGATTGAGGAGCTGGAGGAAGCACTCTACAGTGCGTGAATATTAGACAAAGTGTGGGAACACTCGCCCTGTGTTGCAACAGTAAGAGGGATACGCTGGAGGGGAATGGGAAGGGGGCAGGCTGTCTGCTCGCTGCCCACACACTGGGTTCTCTCCACAACCATCACCCCCGGCAGTTCAGGCAGGCCTAGGAAGGGGCCTGTACAAGTCACTGATGTTCTCTTCTGGGGACGGAGCTAGAAAGAGCCCTGGAGCCAGAGATCTGGAAGGCAGCAGGGCACGGGCAGCACTGACAGTCACCCCTCGCTGTCTTTGCCCATGTGTTTCTCTGAAATTGGAGCAGAATGGGAATTGGCTACCTTTGATTTTTTTTTATTGTTATTTTATTTTTATTGTTTTTTTATTAACATAAAATTTACCATCTTAACTTTATTTATTTATTTATTGAGATGGAATCTTGGGCTGGGCATGGTGGCTCATGCCTGTAATCGCAGCTCTTTGGGAGACCGAGGCAGGTGGATTACCTGAGGTCAGGAGTTTGAGACCAGCCTGACCAACATGGTGAAACCCTGTCTCTACTAAAAATACAAAAATTAGCCAGGAATGGTGGTGCGTGCCTGTAATCCCAGCTACTAGGGGGGCTGAGGCAGGAGAATTGCTTAAACCTGGGAGATGGAGGTTGCAGTGAGCCGAGATGACACTACGGCACTCCAGCCTGGGCCACAGGGCGAGACTCCATCTTCTCTCTCTCCCTTTTTTTTTTTTTTTTGAGATGGAATCTCACTCTTTGGCCCAGGCTGGAGTGCCATGATTCCATCTTGGTTCACTGCAACCTCTGCCTCCCAGGTTCAAGGATTCTTGTGCTTCAGTCTTCCCAGTAGCTAGGATTACAGGTGTGTGCCACCACGCCTAGCTATTTTTTGTGTTTTTAGTAGAGATGAGGTTTCACCATGTTGGCCAGGCTGGTCTCGAACGCCTGACCTCAAGTGATTGCCCCCTCTTCAGCCTCCCAAAGTGCTGGGATTACAGGCATGAACCACGTGCCTGGCCCATAACCGTTTTTAAGTGTGCTGTTCAGTGTGGCATTAATTATATTCACAATGGTGCACAAGCATCACCACCATCCATATTCAGAACTTTTCATCTTGAAAAACTGAAACTCTGTACCCAGTAAATACCAGCTCCCCATGCCCCCTTTCTGCAGCCCCTGTCACCACTATTCTACCTCCTGTCTCCACGAGTCTGGCTACTGCAGTGCAAGGGACTGAATGTTCATGCCCCATCTCCTTCTCCACAAAGTCATATGTTGACATCCTGACCCCCAAAGTGATGGTCTTAGGTGGTGGGGCCTTTGGGAGACGATACAATTAGGTTATGGGAGCAGAGCTCCTCTTATAAAAGAGACCTGGAGGGATCCTCGGCCCCTCCCACCATGTGAAGTTACAGTGAAAAGACAGCAGGAACCAGGAAGAGGACCTGTGCCAGGCACCACATCTGCCCCTCCCTTGGTCTCACACTTCTCAGCATCCGGAATAATGAGAATTGAATTTCTGTCATTTGTAAGCTACAGTCTATGGTATTTTTCTATGGCAACCTGGAACAGAATGACAGGTAGCCGGGTGGTCAGTGCTGAGTCACGCAGTAGTTGTGCTCGGGTGATTGGCCGATTTCACTGAGCGTTTTGCCCTCCAGGTTCATCCAGGCCGTGGCACGTGTTTTGCTTCCTCCCTCCCCCACCCGCGCACTCAGCCCGCGGTTTCGGCCATCTGGGAGCGCGCCGGCTTGCTGGGAGCGGGTGCTTGGCACTGGTGCCCTCTAGCGTTGCTGGAGTTAGGGCTGTCCCGGCACAGGCTGGATTTCTGGAGCGCTGGCCCTGCACTCCGCTGCTCCGGGCTGGTCCGCACCAGAGCCCTCATCGCATTCCCGCTTCCCTGTATTCACACAGGAGGGAGACCGGGACTCAGAGCCTGTGCAGGGAGACGGCTCCTGAGGGTGGGGATTTTCACACGCTTCTGCGAGATTTAGAACGTTGGCTGGCTTTAAGCAGCTTTTCTGGGTTTTTCGTAAGTTAACATTTGGTATTTTGGAGAAAATGGGTTTATACAGCTGACATAATGCCCAACCTTGATCATGTGTGTCTGCTGTACTTTCCCGTGTACTCTATGGCCACCAGGACATTACTTCAGGGCAACATCGAGTGTCTGGATGCAAAGGGGCCTGTGTGCAAAACAGTGGTTCACGTGCATTCCAGGTAAGCGACCAGGACCAGCCCGTCCAGAATGTTCCTTTTCCTTGTTCACACTAGACACCCCTGGAGATGCCCAGGAGCAACGGGGTGAAACTTCATCAGGGAAATGGGCCTGGGGTGGGAGTGGGGAGGATTAGAGTCTCCGGATAGCAATGACTGTTTGCCCAGCTGCATCCTGTGCTGGCCAGCCTGGGGGTGCAATGCAGCGCTGACGCCCAGAATACTTGTAGACGCCAGCACCTCTTCCTGCAGGAGGACTGGAAACCAAGCAAGGGGTACATGCAGTGTCCTGGAGGCTTTTCCAGCCCTGAGGGCACGGCAGGCAGGGAGGGAAGGCACCTCTACCAGCCAAGCCCTACTCCAGTCAGGACGTTTAAATATATATAATAATATATATATATATAATATAATATATATATTTATATTTACATATTATGCATATACACACATGTTATTTGTGTGGTAAAATATATACCATAAACATCACTCTTTTAACCATTTTTAAGTATGCAGTGCAGTGGGATTAAGTACATTTGTATCAGGGCCTTCTCCTCTTCCCAAACAGAAACTCTGCCCATTAAACCCCAACATGCCATCTTCCCTTCTCCAGCCCCTGGCAAGCTCTATTCTACTTTCTGCTTCTGTGGATTTGACCACTCTAGGAACCTGGAGTGGACTGATACAGTATCTGTCCTCTTGTACCTGGTTTATTCCACTTTGCATCACATCCTCACGGTTTATTCATGCTGTAGCGTGTGACCAAATTCCCTTCCTTTTTTATTTTAGAGATGGGGTCTTGCTCTGTTGCCCCAGCTGGAGTGCAGTGGCTGTATGTGGAGGAGTTTCTTGTCTCTTCAGGTCTGTAGCCTGGTGAGGGGGCCGAGGCTAAGCCCTGTGGCTGGTCAGCAGATCAGGACCAGGCTGAGACGAGCTGGGCAGCTCTGGCTTGGGGGCTCACGGGGCTCCAAGGAGGGAGAAACCACTGTGGGCTGAGAGGGAACCCATGAGCTGGGTGGGCTTCTTGGAGGAGGAGGCAGGGCTTGAGCTGGGAGGAAGAGGGTCAGATGAGTTGGATAAGGGAGGGGGACACAGGGAGGCAGAGTGGCAAGCTGTCCTCACAGGTGTAAGCATTTATTTCCAGAGCTTTTCACAATGGGCAGTTTAAAGGTGACCTCTGCTATCTCCTTGATCAGTTTTCCTTTTGCATGAAACAATAGAAAGCCAATTTTGAGCTCCTGCATCAAACAAAGCTATGAGCTCTGGAGGTGGAAAGATTTGGATTTTTCTGCTATTTTAGACTGGGCCACCTTGGACATGCTTCTGAATAACTTGAGACGTATCTGTGGAATGAGCACACCTATGCCTGATTTTCAGAGTTTTTGAGGGTATTAATTAATGGGTTTGAAGTTGCCCAGCACAGTGCCTGGCACGTAGAGATCCTCAATCAATAATAGAAATGGTAGGAGCAGGAGTAGTGGTGATAGTGACGGGAGAGTAGTAGAAGGTTAAGTCACTCATGTAACGCTTACTTACTTCAGCCTGCTATGAGCAGACACCAGGTATGAGCAGCAAGACAGGCAAGACACCTGCACCGAGGAGCTATGTGAAGAGGGAGATGATGTGAAAGAGCAAAATGATAAGAGTAACCACTATTGTAAGGTCATGATAAATAAGATGACGCATTGAGAACAACGCCAGGCCTTCTCTTAAGGCAGGTAGCTCAGGCCGTCAGGGAAGACCTCTCTGTGCGGCGATGGTCAGGGCTGGGAGGGAGAGCTGGGAAAGAACTTGGTGCCTCTGAAGAGAACGGAGGCCCTGGGGGTTACTCAGGGAGTCAGCAGGGCAGTGCTGAGAGGTGGTTTGGAGGTAGCTAGTAATGAGAGGAGGAGACTGGATTGCATTCTAATGCAGTAGAAAGCCATGATGAGGGGCTGAAGTGGGAGATGACTAGATCTGATTTATGCTTTAAAAGATAAGCCTAAAACTCAGCAAGAAATCAACTGAAAAATGATCAAAGGACTTGAATAGATATTTCTCCAAAGAAGATGTACAGATGGCCAATAAGCATATGAAGAAATGCTCAACATCACCGATCATTAGGGAAATACACAGCAAAGCCTCGATGAGATCCCATTTCATACCCATCAGGATGGCTACCATCAAGAAATAATAAAAACAAGTGTTGCTGAGGGTGTGGAGTAACTGGGACTCTTGTGCAGTGTGGATAGAAATGTAACATGGGGCAGCTGTGGTTGGGAAACTGTATGGTAGTCCCTCAAAAAATTAATCCTGGAACTACCATATGATCCAGCAATTCCACTTCTCAGGATACTCAAAAAATCTGAACAGATACTTACCTGCGATGTTTATAGCAGTGTTATTCACAATAGCCAAGAGGTGGAAACAACCCAGGTGTCCATTGACAGATGAATGAGTAAACAAAATGTGGTTTGTCCATACAATGGAATATTAGTCTTCAAAAAGAAAAAGACACTCTGACACATACTACAACAGGCACGAACATCATGCCCACTGAAATATGCCAGACACCAAAGGACAAATGCTGTATGATCCCACTCATGTGAGGTACCCAGAGTTGTCAAATGCATAGAGACAAAGTAGAGTGGTGGCTGCCAGGTGCTGGAGTGAAGGGAATGGCGAGCTGGTATCGTGGGGACAGAGTTTCAGTCTGGGGAGATGAAAAGTCCTGGAGATGAATGGTGGTGATAGTTGCACAACCGAGTGAATGTGCTTTAATGGCACTGAACTGCTGTTAAACATGGCTAAGACAGTACATTTGGTACTGTTTCTATCTCATCACACGCACAGAGATGGGACTGGAGGGCTGCGAGCGTGGAGACAGGGGCCCAGCAGGCAGGCTGTTGCATGAACCGAGCGCAGATGCTGGCAGCCCTGGCCAGGGCCATGGCAGTGCGTGGGGAGAAGCAGGTGGCCTGCGACACTGCACAGACAGGACTGCCATGGCTTGAATGTGGGCATAAGGAGGGGACAGTACCCAAGGAGGAAGCCCCAGGTTTTGAACTGGGCGATGTGTGGTGCCATTTGCTGAAGTGGTGGCAACTGGGGAAGGGTCACCTTCGGGGGAGAAGCAAGTGCTCCTTTTTGTCCATACGATTATTTCAAAACCATTTCATTGAGGTATAACTGACACACAATAAATTACACGTATTTAAAATGCATGATTTGATAAATTTCAACATATGTACATACTAAATTTGAGATATCAATTCAATATCCAAGTGACTATGACAAGCGGTCAGTTGGATATTTGGATCTGGAGCTCAGGGGAGAATCTAGAGCTAGTCACGTAATTTTGGAAATTACCAGCATAGGGAGGGTATTTGCAGACTTAAGATCAGACAGGTTAGAAATAGGAAGAGGAAGAGCTCCCACTTCCTGAATACCAGTATGTGCTGGGCACGTTTAATCTAACCTACTCTTTGCAACAGCCTCAGGGGAAGGAAGTATCACCTGTGTGACAGAAAATGCTGGTTATAAGCCAACATCCACTCTTCTCCTCATTCATAAAAATAAATTCTACTTGGGATCTGGATACCAGCCAGATACAAACTCTCCCAGCCCTCTCTGCAGTACTTGGACCAACTTAGCTAAATTCTTCCTGTAACGTGGGCCATGTCCATCCTGGGGTTCATAAAACGATGGGAGTGCATCATCCATGCTCTCTGCTCCCTCCTTACTGACAACAGCGGCAATGACCACAGCTAACTTGGAAGCCATGGGCCAAAGATAGCAGAGACAGTCTCAGCCTGGGGTCCTGAATGACTGAGTGGCCCAGAACCACCTGTCAAACTAGAACATTCATCTAGACTATGATGCGAGAGAACGACAAACTCCTTTGTTCACTTTTAAATTTAAATTTGTTATTTATTTACTTTGTAGACATAGGGTCTCTTTTTGTTGCCCAGCCTGGAGTGCAGTGGCACAATCATTGCTCGCTGCAGCCTAGAACTCCTAGCCTCAAGCAATCCTCTTTCCTCAGCCTTCTAAGTCAACTGGGACTGTGGGTGCGTATCGCCATGATGCCTGGCAATTTTTTTTTTAATAGAGATTGGGTCTCTCTATGTTGCACTGGTCTCCAACACCTAGCCTCAAGTGATCCTTCCACCTTGGCCTCCCAAAGTGCTGGGATTACAGGCATGAGCCACCTCACCGAGACTTCCTTGTTTGTTAAGCTCCTAAATTTCACTGGTCTGTTTGTTACAGCAGTTCATTCTACTGTATCTAATATTACGATTTTATGAATGTTTGAAAAAGTTAAGAAAGATACCCAAGGTCATATAACTAGGGTCCAGATATTGTTCTATCTGATTTTAAAAACTGGTCCCATCCATTGCTCCACTGCAGAGGGACCAGTCCACCCATAAAGACTGGGAAAGGGACTGCAGCTTTGAAATATCTGGGTCCCCAATTCCGGGCCAGCCTGGTAGTGATTGCAATAGGAAGCATGTGATTTGACAACTCCTGCCCTGGGAAAACATTGCAGAAAAGTTAGAGGTCTTCTACACCTGCAGAAGGCAATGTCTTGTTGGATGACCATGGTATGTTATGTGTAGGGGACCCTACAGGGGTCGTGCACACTGAGCTCTGCTCTCTTCCATATGAGCCATGCTCAGCTCTTCAGAATTTCTGGGAAACTTGATTCCCAAAGTTTCTCCCTAAGATGCCAGAATTGTGATGGGATCCTAATAAGAAAAAGGGATCTTTGGTTTGGGTTTCCATGACAACCTAGTAGGCTGAGAGCCATTGCAAGGTTAAAGAGGACTCCTTAGCTGGGCTGGGAAAGAGCACTGTCTTGACCTTCAGGTCACAAAGCAGGAAGTGCCTCCTCCCATCTCCATGATGCCATCCATCCTGATGGGCCTGGGGCAGATGCCAGGAAGGCTGCATGGCTGACCCCACTGTCACATGGGGCATGCACAGCTACTCAGGCCAGCACAGGAGCTGACATAGCTTTGGGTCTCAAGTATGCCTTGGACTGTTAATCACCACTGCCTGCTTCAGAACCAAGACCAGTCGAGGGCGCCAGGCTGGTGATCATTGCTGGAGCCTGGAGGATGAGAAGCTGTCAGAGCTTCAGGTCTGATTCCCAGCTCTAGATCACTGCTGGGATCATCACTGAGCAATGGGCTTGCTTCCCAAACGCACAGACACCAATGCTGGGGCATGGACTTTTGAGAAGATAAAAAGCTTTATTGTGAGTGGACTGGCAAAGAGACCGGAGACGACACTCAAATCTGTCTCCTCCAGCCAAAGTCTGGGGGCAGGTTTTATAGGTAGAGGGGGGAGACAAAAAGATGCTGCAAGGCAAGGTGGGATCCGATTGGGTCATATAAAGGGGCATGACAGGCCCTTGGCTCTAAAGTCTGTACAACGACAAAACAGGGCACCTCTTGCTTCTTAATTTGTTCTCAGTTCTGTAATCTGAGTATTTCGGTTCCACCTGTGCTTGGCTTTTATGTTCTAGCCAGCGTGGATAGGGCTCGCTCAGTTCATCTGGCACACTCGGGTTATATGACTTGTAATCTGGGGGTTTGTTGCAGTGAAAAACAGCTCACATTTCATTACCTTTTGTTACTGACAGGGTTGAATCAATTAGAAATAGTTCTGTGGTGACAGGATGCCTTTCAATCTGAAAGGGGATGATGTTAATGACGACCCTGGGGCAGCAGGATAAAATGATACTGCCCTGGGCAAGCTAGAAGGGATGGCCACCATCCTCAGCACTAACCAGTCCCTACAAGAGCCTGGGAGGGTCTCTGCCTTGACCCATTGGCTTCAATACATAAACATCTCTAAGGATCCCTCATTACGGTCTTTTTCTTACCTATCAGCCGTGTGTGTGTGTGTGTGTGTCTGTGTGTAATGTGTTTGCTTTGAATCAGGTTGCAGTATTATAGATTTATAAAGAGAACACACAAAGCCTTCATATTTTTATAAGTATTCCAAGGAAACAAGTGCTGTAAGTTTAGTCTTTCTTCCAGTGGTCTTGCAGGGAGAGCTACCCAGGGTGACGGCATAAAAGATGAATAATTATGTCTAAAAAGGCAGATGCTTCCAGCTTCTCATGGACTTTCTAACTCCTGTATGGGCTAGAATCTGTAGACTTGTAAGTCTACAAGTGTGTTTCTTTGCATTTTCGGCAGAGTATTTCGTGTGTCTTAAAATCCACATTCAATAACGTTCCCCACAGCTAAACAGCTAGACATGGAGATCCTGGGGTGAATGGCCCCTTCTGCTGCCTGCATCACTCATTCCTGCTTCCTGGCGCTGATTTGGCCAATGGAGGGGTGGAGTTACAATGACACCTGGGGACAAGTGACTGGCTCTGGCCCTCTCCTTCTTGAAACCACGCTTAATTATCACACCCCTGCCCGACCTGTCTTGTCCTCAGTTGCCCCCACCGAAATCCCACTGCTGTTCGTTATTCCTTGTGAAGGTGCTTCCTCTTTAGAGCCTACCACTTGCTGCCTCCCTTGACCAGGCAAGCTTCCAGCATGCTTTCGGGTTACGGCTCCCCATCTTTCCTTCCGCACATCTTCTGTGGGTATCCACCCAGGCTTTTGTTGGAAGTGCTGGTGCTTCACGGAGCAGAGAACCTACTAGCAAATGAAGAATGGGCACCTCACTTTCCCTGGAAAGAATTCTCTCCCCACACTAACTTTCTCGTAATACAGGCTCTGTTGTGTGCATGCTGGGGACTGTCAGTTTGCAGTTAGAGCTCAATAAATCCTGTGGCCTTGAGTTGGCCCCAGGGGTATTGCCGTCCACCTCATAAAACTATTACTTAATTAAGTACAGCTCAGTACAATTGGCAGCCTCCACTTCTGGCCAGAGCACCAGACCTGAGTGTAGATGTGCTCTGGTGGCGTCTGTGCCTCGAGACTGGTGGGCCCCTCGCGCTGCAGAGGAGCCTTCTTCACTGAGCCGACCTCTGGGATCATGGAAAACACTCACGATTGTTACAGAACTCCCTCCTATGTGGTAAGAGCTCAGCGCTCAGAGGTTGCTGAAGGGCTTGCTTTTGGCAAACTGTGTTTCATAGATGTGACATAATTAAAAGTAAATAACAAAAAAAACTTTGGGGAAATGCCAAATCAGTGGTCATTTAGAAGCACTGTTTAATAAGTGCTTCACTTCAGCAGAGCTTTGAGCAAAGGGGGTTCAGACATTTAGACCCGATTTATCTGAATTAAAAAAGACAGCTTCCAACTTTCCTGGTTATAGTAACAAATGATGATAATAAATGTCAATGATTTCTGCTGCCTGCTTTTGTGCATCCATTATAGAAAGATGCTATATAAGTCATGGTGAAGCAGCAGCTCCAGCCCCGGGATAAACATGGTGACGTCTCTGTGTGAGGGACCCATGAACCAGCTGGAACTGCTCATCTGGGTTATCTGGGCGGTGGAAGCATCCGTTCACAGCGGTAATGCACACTGGACAGATAAGACAATCAAAGCCGCCGAAGCCCTGCTTCATATGGAGTCTCCTACCTGATTGAGGAATTCGAGAAGTCCTGTGGAAGTGTTTGTTCCTCCTTGTGAATAAATTCCAGAATGTATCCATGCTGCTGTGAGGCCAGATGTCATTACAGAAACTCTAGTGGGGATGACAGCTGAAGAGTCTGAACCAGTGGATACCTCTCCGATTCCTACATCACCAGATAGCCATGAACCAGTGAAAAAGAAAAGAGTTGGCCATAAACCAAAGACCCAGCAATCACCAATTTCCAATGCATCTCCTCAGTTAAGATAAAGAAGAAACTGAGAGAAGGAAAAGGAAACACAACCTATTTGTGGAAGTTTCTTTTAGGTCTACTTCAAGAGAAAAAATACTTGTCCTTATTATATTAAATGGACTCAGAGAGAAAAAGACATATTCAATCTGGTGGATTCAAAAGCTGTCTCTAAGCTTTGGGGAAAGCATAAGAACAAACCAGACATGAACGATGAAACCATGGGGTGAGCTCTGAGATACTACTACCAAAGGGGAATTCTTGCAAAGATTGAAGGACAGAGGCTTGTCTATCAGTTCAAAAATATACCCCAAAACATAGCGGTCATAGATGATGACAAAAGTGAAATCTGTAATTACGATTCAGCAGGATGAAAAATCATTAGAACAAGTGTCGCTGTCTGCAGAAAGTCTCCTGAAAGCAGCATCCTCTGTTCATGGTGGAAAATGTTCGTCCCGTATCAACTGCTCCAGAGCAGAGAAGGGTGTAGCTAGAGTTGTGAATATCACTTCCCCTGGTCACGATGCTTCATCTGGGTTTCCAACTACCACTACCTCTGTATCGGCAACAGCAGCTCCAAGGACAGTTTGTGTGGCAATGCAAGTACCTGTTGTAATGGCATCACTGGGTCAGAAAATTTCAACTGTGGCAGTTCAGTCACTTAATACAGGTGCAGCATTAATAACCAGCACTAGTCCAACGACAGCCACCTCTCCAAAGGCAGTCATTCAGGCAATCCCTATTGTGATGCCAGCTTCTACTGAAAATGGAAACAAAATCACCATGCAGCCTGCCCAAATTATTACCATCCCAGCTACACAGCTTGCACTGTGTCAACTGCAGACAAAGTGAAATCCGACTGGATCAGGAAGCATTCACATTGTCGGAACCCCGTTGGCTGTGAGAGCAGTTATCCCTGTAGCCCATGGTATACCTGCAATGAGACTATCAGTGCCGACTCAACAGGCATCTGGCCTGACTTCTCCAGTTACCGGTGCAGTCATAAAGGGGCCGGAGGTTAAATCAGAAGCAGTGGCAAAAAAGCAAGAACATGTTGTGGAAACTTTGCAGTTGGTAGAAGAAAAACTGGCAGATGGAAATAAGACAGTGACCCACGTAGTGGTTGTCAGTACACCTTCAGCTATTGCCCTTCCTGTAACTATGAAAGCAGAAGGACTAGTGACATGCGAGAAATAGAATAGCAGTTCCACCATGGACTTCAGGCTGTTAGTGGCAGTCATGACATAAACATTGGCAAGGGAAATCATCAAGAAAAGTCAGAGAAGACTTTAAAACATTTTTATTGCATATAAGAAAACAATCAAACTTACTGCAAATAAATGACGTACCCTGTGTTTCAGTGGAAAATAAACTATGTAGTGAGATGCTGACAGAAAACTGCCTCTTCCAGAAGGAAAACAACTGAACCCATCGCTAAGAAAAAGGATTGAAAGGGACCAAGCAGCTTACTAGGATATCAAGTTACGCTAAGACTTGGAACACAAAGATTCTGTAAGAGGTTATATAGTTTCCAGTGGGGAGGGTTGGGATGGGTGATCTCATTGTTACATACAGCAATTTTTGATGCAGATTCTGTGTGTACCAGCAATTATTACTGTGTTCATACAGTACTCAACTGGTGCTATATGAAGACTCTGCTAATATATGTATTTTAAAATGTGAATTGATTGAAGAATGGATCTAAAAACTTAAGAAAGAGTATAGCAAAAAAAGATCCAATGTGATAAAAAAAATATATATATATATATCTCATATAGCTTAAGCTGATTTAAAACCAAGACCTTACACTAATTTTCTGCTTTCTTCCTTAAAATAAGCTAATGGCTTGTTTGTGTAAAGCCTTTTTATTTTAATTAATTAATTAATTCATTCATTTATTTTTGAGATGGAGTCTCGCTCTTGTTGCCCAGGCTGGAGTGTAATGGCACAATCTTGGCTCACTGCAACCTCCACCACCCAGGTTCAAGCGATTCTCCTGCCTCAGCCTCCTGAGTAGCTGGGATTATAGACACACGCCACCACGCCCAGCTATTTTTTTGTATTTTTAGTAGAGACGGGGTTTCACTGTTGACCAGGCTAGTCTCGAACTCCTGACTTCAGGCAGTCCACCCGCCTCAGCCTCCCAATGTGTTGGGATTACAGGTGTGAGCCACCGCGCCCAGCCTAAAGCTTTTTTTATTAAATGAAAATTAAAAAAAAAATCTTGTATCTAGCACAGTATTGTTATAGAATTTACGTGTAACATTTTACGTGGTAGTTTAAGTCTGTCAGTTTCTTAATTGTGGACAAATTAACAGTTGGTCCTGGCCTTCTGCTGTAACGTGTTTGTGTCACTCACTTAGCCCTGGCATTTGTGCAGAAATATCAGCTTCAGTTCTACTATACAAGCTTATATAGTTTTCAGTGGGTAGGGTCACTTGGAAGTTCAGGCTCAGCATGAATTTTTGTCAGCTAGCTCCTGGAGTTTTCTTTTCTTTTCTTTTGTTTTTTGTTTTAGTTGAAGTTTATAAGGGAAAGTACCTTATACTGTACTATATAGTACCTTATAACTGTAATAAACTATTACAGTTCAAAACTGTAATAGTTTGTGTATTCAACTTTTGAAGTCTGTTCTATTTTGTTGGACTCTTGTTTCAAAGTGTATTCAAGTAGGTTTTCTGAAATATAGAAACAAAATTAAAATAATAAAAATAAAGTAGATATACAATTCACAATTGCGAAGATATGGAACCAACCTGTGTGCCCATCAGCCAATGAGTGGATAAAGAAAATACGGTATATATACATCATGGAATACTACTCATCCATAAAAAGGAATGAAATAATGTCTTTTGCAGCAACTTGGATGGATCTGGAGGCCATTATTCTAAGGGAAGTAACTCAGGAATGGAAAAGAAAATATCGTATGTTCTCATTTATAAGTGGGGCTAAACTATGAGGATGCAAAGGCATAAGAATGATATAATGGGCTCTGGGGACTTGGAAGGAAGGGTGGGAAGGCAGGTAAGGAATAAAAGACTACACATTTGGTACAGTGTACACTACTCAGGTGATGGGTGCACCAAAATCTCAGAAATCGCCACGAAAGAATTTATCCATGTAGCAAAAAACAATCTGTTCCCCAAAAGTATTGACATAAAAATAAACATTAAAAAAATGGATATACAGGTGACCCTTGAACGATGTTGGAGGCAGAGGCACTGACCCCTGCACAGTTGAAAATCTGAGTGTAACTTTTGTCTGCCCTATTAATAGCTTGCTGTTGCCCAAATGCCGTACTGATAACATAAACAGTCTATGAACACGTATTTTGGGTGTGTATTATGTACTGTTTTCTTAAAGTAAGCTGGAGAAAAGAAAATGGTATTAAGAAAATCATAAGAAGAAAAAACACATTTACTGTTCATGAAATGGAAGTGGATCATCACAAAGGTGTTCATCCTCTTCATCTTCACGTCGAGTAGGCTGAGAAGGAGGAAGAAGAGGAGGGGTTGGTTTTGCTGTCTCAGGGTGGGCAAAGGTGGAAGAGAATCCACATCTAAACGGACCCATGCAGTTCAAGCCCATCTCCTGGGATGCAGGCAGAAGCGTCTCCTCTGCCTGGCTCTCCTCTTACACATGTGGCACGGAGGCAAGAGTGCACTGTGGCGGAGAAGGCAGCTTTCTCAAGGAGCTCTCCCAGCATTATGGCCTGGCATGTGGCTGCAACTGTGGTGCTCCATCCAACTTGCCACGGAGTTGGGTGGGAGCCCTTGCTCTGGGGATACAGCACAGGACAGAATAAGCAAAACTCCACCCGCTTTGTCCTCATGTCTCGTGGAAGGAAAGAGGCAGTGCATCAGGTCTGAAGTGGGGAAATCCATCAGTAAATATTTGTTGTCTGGGACTGAATTCTTCACCTCTGGGCCCCACCACCCCTGAGCAAGAGCTCTGTGCTCCATTCCTCCTCATTCTCCTCTGGCTCCTCTTTGTGTCAGGCCCAGGAGATTTGAATTTGGGGGTGCCCCACTGAACAGGTGCCCGCTGAAAGGTAGCAGGCTGGCCCTGGCACATTAGGCTTCATTTCACACAGAAAGCCACTTTCACACAGTATGAACTTGCTGTGGATTGCACAAAAGGCCCAAGGGCAGGACTTCCAGAAGGGCAGCCCTCCCTCCTCAGCAAAGCAACCATTTAACTGGAGAAAATTAATTAAAAGGTAAAACATAAACCAACAGCCATGTAAAACCTCAGTAATTGTTCTGAGGGCAAACAGCAAGGGAAAACCATCATTCAAGAAAACATACAAAGTCTCAATCAAAATAGCAAGAGTCTATGGTGTTTGAGCCAGGACTTGCATCCCCACGGCCTTTCCATCAGCTCTGGGTGGTGGGGACTCCCTCTCCTCGAAGCTCCCAGGCCAAGTTCCAGCTTCACACCAGTGGGGATGGGTCATCTGCATCTCAGTCTTCCCCAGGCTTGGGTTGTGGAAGTGCTACCTGTGGGCTCAGCATGGAGGACTGAGGCTTCCTTTGTCACATAGACTCCATTTGAAGGGGACAAAGAATACGAGGGCTTGATCGCTCTACTCCAGCTCACTGGAAGGAGCTTCCAGGCCCAGCAATAGAAGACCCATCATTAAGAGGCCTTGAGCCTTTCTGGTTCCAGGGACTTGAGCACAACCTCCTGACCACACACTGGCTCAGCAACAGCTACTCTGACCCAAGGCTGACTCCTAGGAAGCCAGGTCTAAAAATAAAATCATACTGATTCCTGGTCATTTGGAACACTGTGCATATGCCCAAAGCTACACGTCTTCAGGAAAGAGAAACTCTGAGCTACCAGACCCTGGTTAAAGGCAGGGCAAAATCATGAACTCTCTGAGCAGTGAAAGCAGTCTTCAACCACACGTAGACCCAGTGGAGAAGGTGAAAATCTAATTGGCCAAGGAGCTTAAGCACAGTCTTTGATAATAAGTGGTTTATGCAGACCCAGGATAAACCCTAGGATGCCAGGTACAAGACATAATCAAGGGGATAATATCTGAGCAGGGACATCATACTGCAAGGAAAATAAGACTTCACAGATTTAGCGCAGCCATGTCACTAATCAAGTAAACAACCAAAATGACAAAAAATCAAGCCACCACATGGGATGTCAGTATCCAGAGTTACGACAAGGTACTATTTAATGTCCAGTTTTCAACAAAACGTTAGGCTTGCAAAGAAACAAGGAATGGCTGATAACCAGGAAAAACAACAGGCAATGGAAACTGCCTTTGAGGGGGCTCAGATGTCAGACCAAGCAGGGACGTGCCCAACGTAGGATTGTAAATGTGTTCAGAGAACTAAGGAAACCACCTGTGAAGAATTTAAAAAGGGCTTGATAGCAATGACTCATCTATAGAGAACATCACAAAAGAGAATAATTACAAAAAAGAGCCAAATGGGAATTTGGGGGTTGAAAAGCACAACAACAAAAATTTAAACATCGCTAGAAATGCTCAACAGGAGATTTGCATTGTTAAAAAAAAAAGAATAAAAAAACTTTGAAGGTACATATATAGGATAGGTAGAAATTACGCAGCTTGAAGAACAGAAAGAAAAAATGAAGAAAAATAAGCAGAGTCCTGGAGAAATGTTGAACACAAGCTCACTGTACATCAGCACACACAGTGGGAGCACCGGAAAGGCTGTGGAAGATCTCTCTCTACACAATCATTAAAATGGGATCATTTCAGCTACTTCAGAGGTAGCTGGATCTATAACACATTTTCCAAACTTAAATTATTTTTTCAGTTAAGATTTTTTTTTTCAAGAAACAGTGTCTTGCCCTGTCACCCAGGCTGGAATGCAGTGGTGCAGATTAAAGCTCACTGCAGCCTCAACCTGCTGGGCTCAAGCGGTCCTCCTGCCTCTGCCTCCCGAGTAGCTGGGGCCTCAGACATACCGCTACATCCAGGGCTGAGTAATGATCTCATCGCTGACATCTCCAACTATTGTCAAAGGAGGCATCGTTCTGGGGGAGGAGTCCTGTGAAGACCTGGATGATCTGGGGAATAGAATGAGGAAATAATTGGGTAATTGACTGACATTTCTATATCAAAACTTTTGCATTCCCATCAGCTTAATTTTGTGATGAAGTTTTCCGGATGTTATATCTACAAAGCACAAAAAAAGTAGGAACATAATTAATTCCGAACTATGCTGCATTCTGGCATTGGTATCTGTATCCTGTTACATTTTAAAATGAGAAAATTCCAACTGGGTGCAGCATCTCACACCTGTAATCCCAACACTTTGGGAGGATCAATTGAGCCCAGGAGTTTGAGATCAGCCTGAGCAACACAGCAAGACCCTATCTCCATAAAAAAATTAGTGTGGTGACATATACCTGTAGTTACAGTGACTTGGGAGACTGAGTCAGGAGGATAACTTGAGGCCAGGGGTTCTACAATGAGCCATAATCATATTACTGCATGCTAGCTTGGGTGACAGCGTGAAATCCCAAATTAAAAAAAAAGAGAGAGAGAGACAGAAAGAGAGAAAATTCATCATACAAGTGATACATTTCCAATAAAAATTTCCTCCTTGCATTTAGTAACAATTTTTAATCAATATTTATAACAGTTATGTTGTTTTCATTAGTTGCATACAATAACAACAGTTGTAATCATGATTCAAACCAGAAAATACTTTAAACTCCTGAAGTCTTTTGGTCACAGGGAATCAGGGAATAGAGAACCTTTTTATTTTTTATTTTTTGAGGCAAGTTCTCACTCTGTCATTAAGGCTGGAGTGCAGTGGTGCAATCATGGCTCGATATAGCTTCAAGCAATAACAGTGATTTGCTAAGCACTAACTGTATACAAGACACTGGGCTCTGAGAATATGTCATGGAATAAAATAAGCAAACAGATTCCTGTACTCGTGATTCTCACATCCTGGTTGAGGGAAACAGTAATCAAGGTAAATAAGTGGAATTGGTAGCTTGTTACGTGGTGGCAGGGGCTATGAAGTAAAATAAAGCCAGGACAGGGGTTGCAGTGAGCTGAGATCATGCCACTGCACTCCAGCCGGGGCGACAGAGGCTATATTGGGGCTACACTCCTAGGCTCAAGCAATCCTCCTGCCTTAGCCTCCCAAGAAGCTGAGATTACAGGCACACACATCATACCTGGTTAATTTTAAACAATTATTTTTTAGAGATGAGGGGGTCTCATTATGTTCCCCAGGCTGGCCTTGAACTCCTAGCCCCAAGCAATCCTCCTGCTTATGCCTCCTAAAGTGCTGGGATTAGAGATGAGAGCCACTGCACTCAGCCTCCAAACTTTTTTGAGAATTACAATAAGCAATTCATTTCACATTGCAACAATCTAACACATATATGTATACATGGATTGGAAACAGAAATTTCTTGAAATAATACTTATACTTACTATATATTATTTAATCCAATGTTTAAAATTCTATTTCCTTAAATTTTTTAAAAAATGTATTTTTATTTGATTTATGTATTTTTTTATTTTTAAGTTTTTAATTTTGCAAGAGACAGTGTCTGTGTTGCCCGGGTAGAAGTGGCTATTCACAGGTGTGATCCCCTCACTAATGAGCATGGAAGTTTCAGCTGCTCTGTTTCCAAAGCAGGTTGGTTCATTCCTCCTTAGGCAGCCTGGTGGTCCCTGCTCCTGACGCTGAACTTAGTTCGGACACCCGATGGGTGTCACCCGATGAGCACAGCACACTGCAGCCCAGAACTCCTGGGCTCAAGCAATCCTTCCCACCTCAGCCTCCCAAGCAGCTGGGACTACAGGCACACACCACCCTGCCTGGCTATTTCTTTTAAAATTTTCTTTATATGGGTGGTCACAGCCCATTGCAATGATCTCAGGACCCTCTAATGGGCAGCCTGCTGGAATGGAAACGCCGTGCTAGGGGATGCTTCTGCCTACTCTTAACCAATAGATGGAGAAATACCTTGCCCTCCTCGCCCTTCTTGCCCTGCAGAACCAACAGTTTCTCAGCATCTCTTGCCTGCTCCTCAGTGCTCTTGTATCCTGCCTGATCGGTGCGATTCATTCAACATTCATTTATCCCACCAGTGAATGTAATAGTGATTTGCTAAGCGCCAACTGTATACAAGACACTGTTCTGGGCTCTGAGAATATGTCATGGAACAAAATAAGCAAACAGATTCCTGTCCTCATGATTCTCACATCCTGGTTGAGGGAAACAGATAGCAATCAAGGTAAATAAGTGGAATAGGTGGTTTGTTATATGGTGGCAGGGGCTATGAAGTAAAATAAAGCCAGGACAGAGGTTGCAGTGAGCTGAGATCATGCCACTGCACTCCAGCCGGGGTGACAGAGCAAATCTCTGTCTCAAAATAAATACATAAATAAAATAAAGCCAGGAAAAGGGAATGGGAGGCAGGTGGAGGGTGCATGCTTGAGTAAATATTGGGAAAATATGAGAAATGAGCCTCAAAAATAAGCCTTATAGGCAGAGGGAGCAGCAGGTGCAAAGGCCCTGTGGTGGGACCATGCCTGGAAAGTTCAAGGTGTTACAAGGAGGACAGAATGGGGTGGTCTGAACAAGAGGAATAGCCAGAGAGGTCACAGAAATAATAGGATCTGGTTAGAGAGGGCCTCGTCGCCTGTGTAAGACTTTGCTTGACTCACAACCCTTGGAGAGTTCTGAGCAGTGGGCCGGTGTGATCGGACACATATTTTAACTGCATTGCTTTGGCTTCTGTGTGGGGATTAGAATGAAGGGTGCAAGGAAGGACCCAGGGACGCCACTGAGCACCCGGGTGAGAGGAAAGAGGGGTGGCCAGCCCAGGGCTGCAGCGGTAGGACTGACAGTGGTGGCTGCCTTCGGTGCTATCTGGAAGGTAGAGCTACGGGACCTGCTCATGGGTTGGATATGGGGTTCAAGAGACAGGACTCATGGAGGGGACCATCCTCCAACACAAAAGTGCTGGTCTTGAGTTCCACTCCATTCAATGTAATTTTAGCTGCTGGGGACTGAGGGAGATATTTGTACTAAAATAGAAGGTGCTGGAAGCTCAAGATCCCATCTCCATTAACCACCCCCCACACAAAAAAATAAACCAAAACAGTTCTGATTCTGGCAGGAGAGGGAATTGAAGCAAATGCATGGATGCAGCCCTGTCCCAATTCCCTTTTCTGTCCCCAAATCTCGTGCTCCTGACCACACTGACTCTGTACACGTGTGGCCCTGGCTCACGGCTAGCAGAGCTGCTATGTCCCAGATAACGGCCATTTTCAGTTTTCCTCTTTAACCTGAGCAAAATGAAAGTGATGAGGGGACACCAGGTGTTCCCTGTTTGTGCCCTGCCTGTGTCTGGACAGAAGGGAACTCTCCTCTGGTTGTCTGTGCCACTTTCTGCTCTGTCTGCTCATTTCTGCCTCCTGAGGGTGGTTGAGGACGGGACAAGGAGCTCCCCTCCACCGCTAGGAGGTGTGGGCCACCTGCCAGGGCGTGCTGATGTTGCCCTCTGCCACACCAGTGTCACCTGGGACCTTCTGGGCTCTCTGCACCCAAGTCTGAGGCAAGGAGGCCAGATAGCCTTGTTCTTCCTGACACAGCCAGTCTGGGTGTCTGGGAGGGGATACAAGGAAAGTCAGTGCCCTATTTTTCCATTTCTGACCGTCTAGCTTTACTGATACTGTCTTTGACAAATGCTACACATTTGTGTTCTGAAGGGTCTATCTTTATGCAGCCAGCAGAACTAAATGAATCCTTTCAGGGATCCCAAGATGAATTACTGGCTTTAATGGCTTCTCCATAACATGTTTAAGCAGAATTCCATCTTGCAGTTTGTAACACTTGCTTCACTGGTGCCTCCTTTCTGCCCCCAACCCCATTCTCCAGCACTTTGCCTAAACATGGAGGGGTGCCATGCTATTCAAGACAGGCTTTCCAGGATAAATAAATTGCATGTTTTTGGTGACTGGACAGGATTAGGCCACCCCATACACCCTGTAAAATATGTAGCGTGGACACTTCCTGCTAGGTAGAAAATGGAGAATGCAGAGATGGCCAGCCTTGTAAAGAAAACCACATATTCCGGAATGCAGGTCACTTGCTACTCCCCCCAGGACTGTCTTCAGTTCTGGCTTGGACATGCAGATCTGTCAGTGACACCTCCATCAGCACTGCTGGGATTCACATGCGAGGTATGGCCTCTTGGCAGGCAGCGTGGCCTTAGCACTCTGCACTCTCCCAGTACCAAACCATGCAGGCTCCTTTCTTACTTCCTTAGTGTTTTGACTGGAGCAGTCCTTGATTAGTAGTTTCTTTGAGCAAATTGTTCTTCAGATGGATGGGTCAGTGCTTGCTTAATGAAATCATTCTTGTTAAATCAAGGTTATTCTAGATAATGCTGCCCTCCATGGAATTCATTTTTCTGTATCTAAGTGAGATGTCGAAGTGCATTATGCGCTGTGGGAAATAGGTGTTGGATATAGATGCTTGGTGCTGCAGAGAAAAAGTAGCACCGAGACAAAAGATTTTTTAGCAACGCGATTTTTACTTCCTGGACTGGAGGAAGGGTACTCTCACTAGCCATCTTGCCATGAGAGTACAGTGAATAAAAGAAAACAGACAAATTTATCCCTTACGCATTTGGGGTCATCCTTACTGCTGTGTCTGATCTTTGTTGGTTGGAGCCAGAACTCACAATTTAAACTAAAACCCAATTGGCTAATAACTTGAAACTTTTCTAAACAGTTAAAAGCAATGGAGAGGTGTGACATGCCTGTGAACACATCCAGAACAGGTATCTTGGTTAAAGTTTAAGGACACAGAATGTACTACGTACCTAAGCATGGCATGTTTAACAGCTACATAGGATAGGGCCTAACAAAGTTATTAGCACACTTATTCTTTAACAAGAAAGAAAACTTTAAAAAGGAACTTTTTACTTTCCACATGCACTGACAAAATGCATTTATAATAGGAGAGATTAGATAAAGGGGCTCCCTGCTGCTGGGGGTCTCTGCTGGTCCAGCTGGTGCTGCTGCCACTGGGATTCCTAGCCCACAGGCTTCAGTATGGATCCTTTTGTGGTTTCCATGCAAGTCCTGAGCAGGCAAAAAGACTTAAGGATCTGGCCAGAGAAGGTTTTCAGAGCCAAATATCCAGGCTTTCTTTTTTTTTTAATGGACTTTGCTGATTTTGGCAAACTCTTCCATTTATAACACTTAGTGCATTTACAAACAGTAATGTGAGTTGAGACAGGAGAGCAGGTGTTTCCTGATGATACAGTCAGATTTCATTGTTTATGATACCACCACAAAATAGGTGATTTCAATGTTTTCCACACATGCATTGTTGCAATGCCATGTTTTTGCCAGGTGAATTAGTAGCACATGGAGATGGGTGTTACATGTGTGGATATAAGTACTGACAAATTCTTCATCAGTTGAGATGGTTAATACACTAAACTGGACCATTTGCAAATTGGTACAAAGAAAGTGACTAAGTGTAGAGAATACTTTGACACAGATATTTTAAAAACAAGTATACAAAAATATTTTCTTGGAGTAATAGGCAGTAAATGTAAAACAACAAAATGTAAAAAGAGAGATTCATGATTCTTAGGAGCCAGTGAAGCTATTTCACTTGTTGTTACAAGCTCATGTGTGGAGTCCAGGCTTCTGCTAGACTGGTAGGTCCAAATGAGATGATTTGCAACGCGGAGGTGCAGAAAAACTTGAAGAAACAGTCAAAGCCAATTGAAGCATCAAAATATTTTGAAGACTTAGACTGAGATCACGAACGTGAAGTAAAGCAGAGAGAATCCCGGTTCAGTATACCCTTCATCCAGCTTCCCCCAATGTTAGCATCCAACACATTTGTATTACAGTAGTCAAAATCAGGAAATTAACATTGGTCCAATATATAACTAAAGTACAGACTTTGTTAGTTTTCTGTTAATGCCCTTTTTTCTGTTACAGGATGCAATCCAGGGTCCCGTATTGCAGTTAGCTGCCATCTGTCTTGAGTGTCCTCCAGTTATCACAGAGACCATTAATAACAATAACAATCACTATTCTTTACATTTCCACCTTGTCTCACGGGATTATACTGCTTAGATTTCATCCTAAGGATGTAGGATTCTGTCTCGCAATGCAGCATCTAGAAGTCAAAGATCTGCGAGCTAATTTCTCTGGTCTGAAGCTCTCTTATAGCTTCTCTGTATTTATGAGACTTAGCCATCACAAGAGTGGGATTTCTTTGATTTATGATACTATTCAATATCAGAAAAGCTCTAATTGCATTCTACACATCTTCATACAGAGAATAGTAAATAAACACATCAACAAGTAAATAACTACTGTTTACTGGGAATGCCAGGAAATATGAATCTGACTGATTTTCCTGTTTTCTCTTTTTACAATTTTACGATGTTTTATTTTTTTGTATCGCCCCCTGTTCCATTTCTAATCTCTGAAAGAAAAGTCATTATGGATGGTGGCATTTTAACTTTTTAAAGTTGTGGTTTCTGGCATTGATTTTTGACATTACTGTTACAATGATGATAATAAAGATAATGAAAACTATGTTATATGCAATTTCTATCCTGAAATTTAAAGGACTTTAGTATCTCTTCCCTTACTCATCCTCAGAGCATACTTGGGAAGGAGGAGAGAAAAAAGTACCTCCGCTGCATGGGCAACATCTGTCATTTCAATTTGATATTTGCATCGGCTCAGATACCCACACCCACCTCTTGGCAATGGTTTGTTTCCTTGGCTTTTAGGACGGAACATGCTGCTGGTTTTTCCCTGTCTTGGTTTCCTTCTGCTGAGAATTCTTCTATTTCAATCATGGGTGTAGCGGCCCATTTCATCATACTGAAATCACCCTAGATAAGTATCCATGCCTGTGCCTCCGTTCCATTTAAATGGCAGCTGCTCTAGGTTCTAGATTGCAGTGTTGGCGCCTGTTCGTTTACTAATGGAGGTCTAGAACATAAGGTGCAGAGTCTGGCAAAGGATAGGGGCTTGGGAGTTACCTGCTGAGTAAACCTCATTCCAGTCCTGTCTGTCTCCAGACCACGTATCTGACAACTTGCTCAACATCTCCAGATTGACAGCTTGCAGGCCTTCACACTTGACATTTCCCACACCTGCTTCCTGCCCAGGATCCCTATTTGTAGAAAGCAGCCCCACTGGACAAGCCATTGTTAGGCCAGATTAGTGGGAGGCTGACTCTGGTCTCCTCCTGCCACCTCACTTCATATATTCAAGTCACCGCCAAATCTTGGTGTTTCTCTTTCCTGAATAGTTCTCACAGGTATCCACTTCTCCTCCACCCCTTCCCCTGGCACCACCTGGCTGCAGGACAGCCCCAGCTCTCTCCACTGCAGCTGCTTCCCTGGCTTACAGTGTCATTCCTCATCAGTCCCTTCTCTTCTCTGCCACCAAGGTAGAACTTTTTTTTTTTTTTGAGACGGAATCTCACTCTGTCACCCAGGCTGGAGTTCAGTGGTCCAATCTTGGTTCACTGCAACCTCTGCCTCCCAGGTTCAAACAATTCTCCTGCCTCAGCCTCTCAAGTAGCTGGGGCTACAGGTGTGCACCACCACACCCGGCTAATTTTTTATGTTTTTGGTAGAAACGGGGTTTCACCATATTGGCCAGGCTGGTCTTGAACTCCTGACCTCAGGTGATCCACCCACTTAGGCCTCTCAAAATGTTGGGATTCCAGGTGTGAGCCACCACGCCCAGCCCCAAGGTAGAACTTTTAAAATGCAATCCAGTCAGTATTGTGGCTTAAAAGCTTTCAATAGTTTCTTAGTTCACTCAGGAGAAAGCCATATTTTTCACAGGTTTTGACCAGCATCAATTGCAAGGAAGACTTCTTACATCTAGCCCCAATAAACACACACATGCACCCACGAGTGCACACACACACATACACACGCATTCATGCTTTAGTGGGTCATGATGCTAAGATAAAGAATAAAGATGCGTAGGATAAAGATACGTGTAAGTAGAGTAAAGCACATCTGCCCCGTGATTCTGTCCCCGCCATCCTCCCTGGCCTCTTACTGTCAGGTCTGAAGTGCTCCCAGATGCTTGAGTGTGCTGCGTTCTCACTCACTGAGATGTGAGCTTTCCTCCACTTGCAACAAACCTACCCCCGCAAACATCTCCCTCGCCTCCTTCACTCCAGCCTTTAGGGCTCAGCCCAAATGTGCCTTCTCCATGGAGGCTGGGCCCAACATGCCCTCTACCTCCCAGCCTTAGCTCCAGTTACCCCTGTTAACTTTCAGCCTGTGTGACACCTATGAGCTGGATAGTGATGTTTTCGCCCCCGAAGGGCGGGGGCTGCATTTGTCTTTCTCACTGCTGTATTCAGAGTGTCTGGCCTCAGACAAGTAATAGATATTTGCTAAGTTACCAGGTTGATTAATCATACTCTTTCTCTGATGTGGTCAAGCTCGTTAACTTAAATCTGTGAAAATAAAAACATTGCTTCCTGATTGAAAATTAATTATCTGGCAGCGTGAAATTGGGTTTGGATTTCTCAGCTAGGTTTCCAGGAGTACTGTATCTTATATGGTTCAAGAGGACATTTATAGAACTGTAAATTCATGTGCACTTAATGCTTAACTATTTAAATAGCCTTACAATAACTTTAGTACATCATAAATGTCTAAGTTAAACAGCCTTTGGGTTCCTAAGATAAAAAACAGCAAATGAGAGTTTATGATCAAACTGAAAATTAAATTGTAGAACTATACAATATATAAATTTTGGCAATACTATGCTTACCTTAGTTAAAAATGTTTTGCTCATATGGCTCAGTATATTTAGAGCACCAACATAACCACGTGATTGTCGATACATTACTTTTATCCAGCGAGATATATTATGCCAAAATAGTAAAAACTAAAGAGAAACTTCTAATAACAACTTTATTAGTTCATTGGCGAAATACATGTCACTATTAGAATGATATGGAGGGCTGGGTGTGGTGGTTCACACCTGTAATCCCAGCACTTTGGGAGGCCGAGGCAGGTGAATCATGAGGTCAGGAGATGGTGACCAACCTGACCAATATGGTGAAACCCCATCTTTACTAAAATACAAAAAATTAGCCAGGCGTGGTGGTGCTCACCTGTAGTCCCAGCTACTCAGGAGACTGAGGCAAGGAAATCTTTTGAACCCGGAAGGTGGAGTTTGCAGTGAGCTGAGATCAAGCCACTGCACTCTATCCTGGTGACAGAGCAAGACTCTGTCTCAAAAAAAAAAAAAAAAAAAAGAATGACATGGAGATCAAGACCTTAGGTCAGAGATGTCTAATGCTACTGTTTAACATTTTCTTATTGTTTTGTCATTGTAACGCTCTGCCCTATATTTTATTGGTTAAAATCTCTCAGCATAATTGATTCTTAGAAATCATCTTCGTCATACCCCAAACCCTCCATATTGTCCTCTGCAGCAATTGTCCAGCCTGTACCTCCCTCCTGAGGCATGTGTGCTGGAGCAGGCTCACGCCTGGCTGAAGCCGTGTGTTTCATGCTCAAACAGCTAGACTGATGACAAGGGCCTCACGTATGTGGAGTTGGAATCTGGCCCCTCCCCCATAGCTTTGGCCTCCTGGCTGTCTCTCTATCTGACTTCTAAATCCAACAGAACAAGGCCAAGTCTGTTTCCAAAGCCAGCTCCCAGGGACTTGAAGGTAGTGGTTCACATCTGTTAGAATGTCATCCAGCTGCCCTCAATTCCAGCCAGTTATCCCTGTTGTGGCATGATTTCCACCTCTGTCAAAGACTTGGTCTCTCTTCTTGGAATCTAGGAAACCCACACTGCTTTTCAGAGGGAAAAAGGGAGCCACCTAGGCAATGCATTAGCCAGGGCCCACCTGGGAAATTTGAACAGCAAAAGTTTAATATAAAGAACTATTAGCCGGGCATGATGGCTCATTCCTGTAATCTCAGCACTTCGGGAGGCCAAGGGGGGCGGATCACCTGAGGTCAGGATTTTGAGACCAGCCTGGCCAACATAGTGAAACCCCATCTCTATTAAAAATACAAAAAAAATATTGTCCGGGCTTGGTGCTGTGTGCCTATAATCCCAGCTACCTGAGAGACAGGAGAATCACTGGAACCTGGGAGGCGGAGGCTGCAGTGAGCCTAGATCACACCACTGCACTCCAGCCTGGGTGACAGAGTGAGACTCCATCTCAATACAAACAACAACAACAAAAAGAATTATTAACATAGCAGGGGACTGGAGTCCTGAAGGATTGGCTAGTTAGAAGTGGACTCAAGAATAAAGAAATAGCGTATATATAAGGAATGGCCAGCTCGCATGGACTGATACATTTCCCAAGAAAGGGCTCCTCTTCCCCAACCTGAGGTTCAGACCTAGTTAGAAAGATCTAATCAGCCATGATCTTAGCTCCCTGAATGGCAGAGAAGCTCCTCTGGTACTGCGTGGGAGGACTTTCTGGAAATCCATCCTTTAGAACTTGCTAGAAATCTCCCCTCTAGTATCTAGGGAAAGCTGTTCACCAGGAGGCATCTCGCCAGAGGCCTGAACCCAAGGTGGGGTCTAGAAGGGAGCTCCTGGCCACTGGGGATTACTGGCTGCCATGCCTGGCAGAAGCCTGACAAGAGGGCATGCTGGAACCAGGACGGAAAGCCCCTTCCTCCAGTAATCTTCCTCTAATGCCCTCTACTGACAAAGTTTAGCACTGCCAGCTGGCAAAAAGAAGCACATTTAGTGGGCCAGCTATGTTTTTGTAGGTAGGCAATGAATGGGTAAATTTGGAGCTGTTGATAAACTGACAGTGGGCACAGGTGATGGACAGGTGGCCTGGGTCATGCCATGAACACATCCCTGTGTTTGCCCCGAATCTCTGCCTCCCGCTGAAGCTGAGTCATGTTGGTGCTGTGAGCACTTTGGGCTGGAGGAAAGCATCTGGGGTGGGCAAACTCCCATGGTGAGGGAGCATGAGACATGGCTACTGCGGTGTGGGCTGGGAGGCTCATGTGACCCACTGGCCCCAGGTCCGGGAAGGAGTTCTGGGCTATGTGGCCAAATCCTGCCCTCTCCTCACCCTGGCCACCTCCTCACCCTGGCCCAACTTGAAGGTCTTGCAGCAGCGGGACACTTGACGTCTGTCAGATCAGGAGCGGTTCTGCTCTGCTGAAGTTCCAGATAACTGCAAGGAACCAGTGAGACCGCGGGAGAGTCAGACGCAGGTGTGAGCTGCTGGCATGGCTGTTTCCACTAGTAACATGAGTCGGCTTGGTCCTGGGTCTTTGTTCATGGATGGCTTTCTGCTTCTGAGATAGAGTCTATGGTGGAGGAAAATAACCTCCCATATTAAAGAAAGTAGTTTTGAGGGGATTAGATGTATTTGTCCATTGGTCTGGGTCTCTGACTCTCTCCAGTGATAAAACACACATTATGACCCAGACTCCCTCTGTCACACCCAAGGATGCTTGTCTTGTGCCTAACAAATTGCTGCAGAGATGCTGACCTCAGGAAGAGGAGCCCATTCAAATAAGAAGGCTTCAGAGGCAGGAACAACGAGTGGGGAGCAATCCCACAGGCACCCGGCTCGGGCCAGCAGAAGCTGAGGCCAGGGCCTGGCAGTTAGAGCTGAGGGAAGAGCCTGCAAGTTCCCTTTTTGAAGAATTTGGTAGCACAACACATGCCCGGGAAAGCCTGAAGTGCAGACACAAAGGGGACACCTGGGGAAGCTTGGTTATTGAAAACAACCACATGGTAGGGAGAATGCTGAGTGGTGGCTTAACAGAGGAAAAAGAGCTTTTCCAGAGAAAGGATTCAGCTCTGTGGCTGCAAACGCTGATCTGAGCTTCTACTCCAAGGACAAGCACTCTCCCTGTAGGATGCTGCGGAGGCCCCCCTGGCTTGTACCAGCCACCCGTGCAATCTGGGCCTGGCTGTGTCCCACGGCCCTGGCCAAGAGAGCCGCTTGCCAGTACTTTCCTTGCTCTGCATAAACCAGACACCGCCTCTGCTTGCCAAGCGCACTTTGCTGTTAGGCTGGGGGCTGAGGCCTGGCTCTGAGGAGGGGGAAGTCAGTGCGCCCATCTACTGCCCACCCTGGCCCTGCCTGGCGGGCCCAGCCCCACACACATCATTCGGGACAGGAGCTTGCAGAGCCGAGTGAAGTGCGAGCTCCTTAATGGAACACTGCATGTCCTGTTTGTCCCTTTTTTCAGCAGGTGGGACTCGTGCCTAACCTAACAGCCTGACCGCGGGAACTGGGCTCACAGGGGAGCCATCTGTGTTGGTGCCTGAAAAACCCTGGCAGGTTGGCTCAGCCCCCAAGTACCCTGAAGAAGGGGCTCTGGGGTGACATGCGCAGGCGTGACCTAGGACTCTAGCCTCCTTGGCCGGTTGTCATCACACCCCTGGGGCTTTTCTTATTCTTACGATCATGGGAGGTGGGCACTAGTATTTCCATTGTACACAAGGGAAGAGTTCACATAATCATAACTTTCATTCTCGTCCCTGTATAGTGTTTCAATTGCAGTTTGGTACATATGATTATCCAATGTCTAAGCAAGAATATGCAGTGAGTTGGTGTTCCTGCTAGAGCAGTGAGAACTCAGTGCTTGGGGAATGTGAATTACAGACAAGTAAGTCTTCCCTTTACGTAGGTATGATGGGTTGAATTATGTCCCATGAAGTGTACATGTTGAAATTCTAAGCCCCAGTACCTCAGAATGGAGCTCTTTTTGGAGTTAGGTTCTTTACAGGAGTCATAAGGTAAACACATGATCTTTAGAGTGGGCCTTAATCCCACCTGACTGGTGTCATTATTAGAAAAGGAGACGAGGTTACAGACACGCACACACAGGGGAGGTGATGTGAGGACGCAGGGAGAAGACACCACTTACAAGCCAGAGAGAGACCCCAGGAGAAACCAACCCTGAAGACACCTCAGTCCTGAACTTCCAGCCCAAGAATGGTGAGAAATAAAATTCTGTTTCACAATCCTATCTGCAATATTTTGTTATGGCAGCCCTAGCAAACTAGTATAGGAGGTCAGCCCTAGCAAACTAGTATAGGAGGTTAGGTCAGTCAAACTAGGATAGGAGGTCAAACTAGTACAGGAGATCTGCACATAGAGGGTGTTGGGCAGATTTTCATTTCTGCACAACAAATTATTGCAAACTTAGTGATTTAAAATAACAGTCTTTATATATATGTACAATACACATAAAAATATATATAAAATATATAGATTGTACATATATATATAAACTATATATATGTAGTTCATGACTTTGTAGATCAGGATTTCAGGCAGGGCTCAGCCAGGCAGTTCTTCTCCTCTGTGTGGAATTGCCTGGTATCACTTGGTGGTATTCAGTAGGGAGTCTGGCCAGTCTGGGTGATCTGAGACTCACATCCGATGCTGAGGGTGGGGAGTAGAAGGTGAGACACCTGAGCACAGCTGGGCTTAAGGACTAGAGTGCAGCCACAGTCCACAGCCTCAGGGCAGCTGGACTTCTTATATGGTGGCTCAGAGATCTAAGAGTGAGGGTTCCAACAAGCAAAAGTGACACTGTATGGCTACTTATGACATCACAGTAGAATGCAGCATCATTTCCACCACCACACTCTACTAGTCAGAGGAGCCACCAGCTCACTTAGCTCTAAAGGGTGCAGGGAATCATCTCCACCTCTCAGTGGGAAGAAGGGCAAAGACCTTAGTGTCCAACTGCCCTCTGTGGCACCTTGGGGAGATCATGTGGGGCATGTTGGCATTTGGTGTACACCAGCCCCTGTCATTTCAGTAACAAGCTGACTGGCTTTGGGCAAATCCCTTGGGCTTTAGCTTCTACCCTGTAAGAAAGATAAGACAGATCAAAGGATCTCAGTGATGTTTCCAGTGCTAAGATTCCAGGAATGGATGTGCATCAGGAAAGTGTTATTCAAATGGTGTCTAAGTGTATCATATGTTTCCTGGGAAGTCAAGGGTGTGGCGTCTGAGATGGAGGGATGCATTTCGGTTGAAAGACAAGAACTGGATTTGGGCAGCTTCTGCTATCTGCTTCTCTCTGGATCTGGTGGCTCATGTGCCTGGGCCCCAATATGCTTTTGGAAGGTAGAAGGGAGGCCTCCTATATAAGAATGATGACAATCATCCTCATAACTACCATCAGAATGTCTGGAGCTGTGGGGCACAGCACAGGGGACAGTTGAGAGTCTCAGAACAAGTGGTGGTGTTGAATGAATGGGCAACCTTTAGGCTGGTGGGGGTGGGAAGTGGAGACGCTGGAGCAGGTCTCAAGGGACACCTGAGTGCCCGGGAGTTTGGTCTCTGAATAAGGGAGGATGTGACTATTCACTGTGGTGTTTACTTATTTATCTCTACTTAGAAAAAGAGCAGAGTGCCTAATGGGCCCATCAGAGTGGGCACAGGAACTTGGGTGTGAGTTCCTAAGTCTGGAGCAGGGACTTTCACTTTCTGCCAGGGGCAGGTGAGGGTGGGTGGGAAATGGAGCAATGAGGTACTGGATTGTAGTGCTGGGTCATCCACAGAGTGATAAGATCCAGATCCTGTTGGCTGGTAGGAGAGGGAGCTGAGGCTTGTTGCAGAGCAGACCCAGCTCGTGAGTAACAGAGGAAATGGATCAGGTCAGGATGGGAAACCCAGAAGCCTGGATGGAAGCTCTAAGGCTGTAAAGTGAAGTGCTCTTCTTGCGCAGGATTCCAACAGGGTTTGAGTGGATGGTGTCATGTTGGACAGAATGAGAGCCGGGGCCCAGGGAGGCCCGAGAACTCTAAGACTGCGTGGTGTCAACAGCAATGCCTCAAGTCTGTTTCCTTTTTGATTCTCGCACAGTGGGGGTGACCTTGCTGCAGATTTCAGTAGCTCCAGAGTGCTCAGAGCATCTGCACATAGAGGGTGTTGGGCATGCTTAGGGGGCTCTGATGGAGCAGCGACACATGTATGGAGACCAGAGGAAGCTTCCACAGAAGTCAGCATGGAGTCCCCCTGGGGAGGGAGGATGCATATAGGCTGGAGCCATGTCACCGGCCCCTCTGTCCACCTGGAGACACATTCTTTTGTTGAAGCCCTTCTCTGCTTAGGCCTCAGAAGTTCAAGTCTTCATAAGGGAGACTGACACTGGATGCAGGTAGCACCAGTCAGGTTCCTGTTTGTGGGTATTTGGTTTCCTTACATTCATGTCATACAAGGATCCCTAACCCCCAGGCCACAGACCAGTACCAATCCGTGGCCTGTTGGGAATCGGGCCGCACAGCAGGAGGTGAGTGATGGGCGAGCGACCATTCCGCCTGAGCTCCTGTAACACCAGTGGTGGCATTAGATTCTCATAGGAGCACGAACCCTACCGTGAACTACGCATGTGAGGAGCCTGGACTGCACACTCCTTAAGAGAATCTAACAAATGCCTGATGATCTGTGGGGAAACGGTTTCATCCCAAAACCATTTCCCCACACACCATCTGTGGAAAAATCGTCTTCTACGAAACTGGTTCCGAGTGCCAAAAAGGTTTGGGACTGCCAATCTAATAGCTCTCTCCACTTTGAGGCTCATTTTGTTTTATGTAAAACCATGGCCAATGATAAAATACACCAGGCCAAAGAAGAACTTGAATTATGACCAAGTGTCTCAAGATAATTCAAGTGGGGCTGAGTTCAGAGACTTATACAATCACTTGGCTATCAAAAAATGTTAACTCAGTTGGGCATGATGTGACCTTGTGATCCCTACACCTTGTGGGGCTGAGGCATGATGATGGCTTGAGCCCAGGAGTTCCAGACCAGCCTGGGCAACAGAGTGAGACCTAGTCTATACAAAAGAAAAAAAAATGAGCCAGGCATAGTGATATGCACCTGGAGTCTCGGCTATTCAGGAAGCCGAGGAGGAAGGATCACTTAAGCTTGAGTCCCAGGCTGCAGTGAGTCATGACATGACAGCGCTATTGCACTCCAGCCTGGCTAACAGCAAGACCTTGTCTCAAAAGAAAAAAAAGTCAATAACCCTTTTGTTTTTCTTTTCTTTTTTCTTTTTTATTATATATATATATATATATATATATATTTTTTAATTGCATTTTAGGTTCTGGGGTACATGTAAAGAACATGCAGGATTGTTGCATAGGTACATACATGGCAATGTGGTTTGCTGCCTCCATCCCTATCACCTATATCTGGCATTTCTCCC
>CAUYLG010064502.1:0-13933 GCA_963573385.1 Cacajao melanocephalus
TGCTCAGAGCCCTCATTATCTATAAGCTGTATGTCTTTTATGACAGCTTTACCCCTCGCACCTAGCACTGTTTTCTCATGTACCAGTTTATCTTTTAACTTTTTTGCTTACTCTGCTTCTGTGAAAAATTTGCTTCAGCTAGGTTCCCCCTCCCCTTCAAAACTAGGGTATAAAAGACCACCTAACTTTTTCTTAAGGGCCAAGAGAATTTTGGGCGTTAGCCACCTCTTGGTCACCGGCTTAATAAAGGACTCATAATTCAATCTCAGAGTGTGGTGCATTCCTTGACTGGCTCAGGTACAAAAGGTGGGAGTTCAGGAATGCAGCTGTGGAGCAATCAGAGGAGGGCTGATCAGCTTGCATGGAGGGGGTTTTCTGAGGCAACTTGTCCCTAACAGAAAGATGGAATATTTCCTTTCAGTCTAGTTTTGGATTCGCATTACTTCGCCTTAGATTCACTGCCCCCAGACCCAGGAACCAGGTGCTTCCTTTTTATTTTTTTTAAAATCAGAGATGGCAAGATCACAGCTCACTGCAGCATCAACCTCCTGGGTTCAAGGGATCCTCTCACCTTAGCCTCCAGAATAGCTGTGACTGAAGCCAGCCATCATATCGAGCTAATTTTTGTGTTCTTGGTAGAGACAAGCTTTCACCATGTTTTCCAGGCTGGTCTCCATCTCCAAAGGTCAGGCGATCCACCAGCTTCAGCTTCCCAAAGAGTTGAGGTTACAGATGTGAGCCACCATACCCAGCTTGTTTTTAAATTCGTAATAATAAAAATAATTAGCTGGGTGTGTATGCTTATACCTGTAATTTCAGCACTTTCAGAGGCTGTGGCAGGCCAATCACCTGAGGTCAGGAGTTCGAGACCAGCCCGGCCAACACTGTAAAACCTCATCTCGACGAAAATACAAAAATTAACTGGGCGTAGTAGTGGGCACCTGTAATCTGAGCTACTCGGGTGGCTTCGGCAGGAGAATCACTGGAATCCAGGAAGCAAAGTTTGCAATGAGCTGAAATCACGCCACTTCACTCAAGCCAGGCAACAGAGTGAGTCTGTCTCAAAAAAATCAAATAAATGTTTCTTAAATAATCTTTGGTAGGATGTTATGAGCTCACATGATGGGTTTCCAACTATGATATGTGTATGTGTTCAAATGTTTTTCTTTGACCCCACATTTTATTAGCTATATTGTTTTTAACCATTTTAAAATTTTTTATCTCCAAAATTTATTGTGTTCAGTTTACATTGAGAACTGTATGCTTTCTAGTCTATATCATATGTTGGAAACATTTTCTACTACCTGAGAAATGATTTTAGGTTTTTCAATGTGTACTTTAAAGATATCAAGTATCTTTTTTCTTTCTGCTAACATCAAAATTTAATTCAAGTAGCCCGTTACTCCATTTTCTTATGTCATCTGATAAAACGGTGAGCTGTGAGCTTCTACGTAAACATTGCCCTCAAGTTCCTCTGGGCCATACTATTCTCTGCAGATGATGAAGGATTGGATTGACTTGGAAGCTTGTTTCGGCAGAACCCATGTGTTCATGAAGAAAACATTTGCTCACATTTCTACCACGGCCTCTCTTTCAGTGTTTTAAATACCTATAGCTATGTATTCACAATTGTGTCTATTTTGAAAGTATGCGTGTCATTTTTCTGGGAAAATAATTACATGTTTAGGATTCATGCGTGAGGACCTTAGGCATTATAAGAGACCTTTCTTTTGTTCAGATTTATGAAAGATGGTCTTGGAACTATTTTTGTTCCATTTTTTGAGACAGAGTTTCACTCTGTCACCCATCCTTGAGTGCAGTGACACAATCTTGGCTCACTGCTATTGCAGAGACCAGCTTCCACTATATCAACGTGGATTCAATGTCTCTCAAAGTGATCCAGTGGTTGGTGAAAAGAAAGACAAAGAATTTTTTTTTTTTTTTTTTACAGCTGGGCCCTGGGGAGACACCATGTAATGCTGCGCCATGGATGTCTAACATGACCCTGAAAACCTGTTTTTTATTAGGCTCTTTCAATAGGGGAGGGTGAGTAAAGTTACACAAAGTTTCAGTGATAATTATACAAAAAGAAACATAAACAAAAACTATTGACCAAAGATCACAATATGGTATTGTAAAAGCAGAACCATGTAAAAATTCCTTTTTGTGGGTTAGCATAAAAAACATATACCTTAGCAAGAGTAGAGGTTAAACATAAACTTATAATTACCAGCAAGAAATGCACTGGGCCCACAGCTGCAGGGAGAATAGGATATGACACAGGACAACCAGCCTGACCACAAAACTGCAAGAGCGGGGAGACCCCCTGCAGGCCTGGAGGAGCGGTGGGAGAAGAAAGAGTTTTACATCCTCACCTCAGCCACTGAGGCTTTTCCTCACAGCAGGCGCCCCTCATGCATCTGTTCATAGTCTCTCCACAAGGGTCGCATTCCCTTTCCAGGGCCATAATCAATATGCCTTTCCTGGGAAAGAAATCTGCGTAATGAGCCTCTCCATTACACAACAGCTCAGCAGAGCCAAAGTTACAAGTTATAGCTCAGTTTTTCACATTATTCTTTATTTTTCTCAAATATAATTGAGACAGCAAGTAACAAGCATCACAAAGCAAATAACTCATTTCGGGGGTTAAAAATCAACAATTTCTTCTTGTTATTTTAGATAGCTTGGGTTTTGCCAATTCTTCCATAAGCTTGGGGTTGCTCAGCTACCACCTAGGGGTCCACAGTGTTCCCAGCAATGGCAACCTCTGCCTCCCAGGCCCAAGAGACCCACCCCAGCCAGCCTCCCAAATAGCTGGGATTGTAGATGCACACCATCATGCCTGGCTAATTTTTTGTAATTTTTTTTTTTTTTAAGAGATGGGGGTTTCACCATGTTGGCCAGGATAGTCTCGATCTCTTGACCTCGTGATCCGCCCACCTCGGCCTTCCAAAGTGCTGAGGTTACAGGCATGAGCCACCGCGCCCGGCCAATTTTTTGTACTTTTGATAGAGATGAGATTTCACCATATTGCCCAGGTTGGTCTCAAATCCCTGGGCTCACATGATCGACCCACTTCAGCCTTCCAAAGTGCTGGGAATGCAGTGTGAGCTACCATGCCCTGCCCATTCGAGAATTTTCTAGAGAAGGAAGACCAGGCCGGGTGTTGTGGCTCATGTCTGTAATCCAAGCACTTTGGAGGCCAAGGTGGGTGGATCACCTGAGGTCAGGAGTTCAAGACCAGCCTGACCAATATGGTGAAACTCCCTCTTTAAAAAAAAAAAGAAAGAGAGAAGGAAGACCAATGCAACCTGTTGGCCCTTCCAGGCCATCACGTGGGAATCAGCCACACTTTTTTCCTAATCAGCTCACAGTTTCTCAGGATAACTCAGTGTAATGTCTCTTGCTCTAAATCTCAGTGAGCCCACCTGTAATATACAGCTGTGGAATAAGACCACAACAGCTTAAAGTGACACTGACCCCTGAAATGATTGGCCATTTAGAGTGTTCCTTTTCCAGTAGGAGAGGGTAATGCTCAGGTGTAATTTGAATTTTAAATGGACTCTCCTCCTCTAAAAATGTAAAAGACACAAGTACCAGAATGGACAAAAACAGAGGATTAGACTCAAATCAGCTTGAGCCTCTTCTTGTCTCTGTCCACGCCCTCTTTCCCTCCTTATTGTCTCATCTCTCAGCTTTCACCCACCTACATGGCTCCGTGCCCCCTGCAGGCCTCTCCCCTGAGCTCTGCAATCCTGTGTCCAGTTGCCTCCTCAGCTCTCTGCTGGGACATCACACAGACATCTCCACCTTCACATTTTCATCAGTGACTTCCTAAACCCTCATACACATTCCCTGCAGTCCTGCATGTCTCAGATGAGGGTGAAGTGTACTTCTAGGGGTTAGCCAAACATAATAGCATGTATTTTAAATACGGGAAATAAACTGGACCCTTGAGAGAACAATTCCTCAAGGGGAGAGCAGAACCAGAAGGTGGGGCTGTGCTGGGCTGGCGCCCTCTGAGTGGAGCTCAGCCCTGACTTCACATTAGGGTGCTCAGGCATTTTGCAAATACATCTTTTATGCTGTTTCATCAGAGATTGCTATTATCGTTCCAATTTTAGTATATGTGCTGTCGAAGCGGGCGCAGAGATTGCTATTATCATAGGGTGGGACCCACCCTCAATAATACTTACATTGGTGCTGGTGATTCTCATCTGTGCCCAGCGTTGAACATCAAGGCAGTTTCCTTCGTGTTGAGAGCTGAGAGCAACCTGCGATCCACAAGGAGGTGATGGGCTGTGCTCTGCATGGGGCTTGGTGAGGGCCACCTGGGTGCCCTGAAGATCTGTGCCCTGATGCAGCGTGTGTGTGGAGTTTTCCAGAAGAAAACCAAGATCTGAAAATGCGTAAAAATTATCTTGTAGGTCTTCTGTAGGACGCTCTTATCTCTATATAATCTCTGGTGCAGTGGGCAGCGGAGGACAGTCTACAGGGTGAGGTCCCCGCTGTGTGTGTCTTTTGTCACAGGAAAAAAGTGAGTGCTTTTTTTTGTTTTTTGTTTTTGAGACAGAGTTTCACTCTTTTTGCCCAGGCTGCGATATAATGGCGCCATCTTGGCTCATCACAACCTCCTCCTCCCAGGTTTAAGCAATTCTCCGGCCTCAGCCTCCGAAGTAGCTGGGATTACAGGCATGTGCCACCAGGCCTGCCTAATTTTTTCTATTTTTAGTAGAGATGAGGTTTCTCCGTGTTGGTTAGGCTGGTCTTGAACTCCCGAGCTCAGGTGATCCACCCACCTCAGCCTCCCAAAGTGCTGAGATTACAGGCATGAGTCATTGTGCTTAGCCAACTGAGTGGTTTTTAAACATTAAATAATTGTCTGGTGCAGTGCTTCACACCTGTAATCCCAGCTCTTTGGGAGGCTGTGGTGGGCAGAGCACAAGGTCACAAGATTGAGGCCATCCAGGGTAAGATGGTGAAACCTGTCTCTACTAAATATACAAACATTAGCCGGGCATGGCAGCGTGTGTTTGTAATCCCACCTACTTGGGATGCTGAGGCAGGAGAATCACTTTAATCTGGGTGACAGACATTGCAATGAGCTGGGATTCTGCTACTGAACCCCAGCCTGGCAACGGAGAAATAAATAAATAAATTTCATTTTTTTTTTTCACATACAGGATTGATCTCCAAAGACTCATGTTATGTGAGGAAGCCACCAGGAAGACCAAAGAAAAGGAGCCCAGGATGCCTCTTGCTCAGGTAAAATGATAGTCCTCAGTGGATTATTCTGTCATTTTTTGTTTCTGAGATACCAGGTATTGTAGTAGCTGGTCTTCTGTGAGTCTCAAGCATCCTGCCTGGCACGTGTTTTCACAGTCATCCATGCCTTTTCTCAGTCCCTCTCATCTCCACTTAAATTCCATCTCCTGTAACCCAGTGACATGAGCTTGGGGAGAGGCTGCACTGGGCATGGTCCTGGGAAGGGCTCACTCCAGACAGGGATGGAGACGGGGTGTGGGCCTTGTGCTGTCTGTGGTGTTGGGCAGCAGGGAATGTTCAGGGGCCACATCTGGATGCACTTTTAGCTCTTTGTGGAACAGATCAGAGAAACTGTATATGATAGTCATACATTAATGTGCACTGGTATCTGGAGGGGAAAAGGAGATATGTTAGATGTTAGGGGAGCTTTTTTTTTTTTTTTTTGGAGACAGAGTCTCACTGTCACCAGGCTGGAGTGCAGTGACACCATCTCGGCTCACTGCAACCTCCGCCTTCTGGATTCAAGCAATTCTTGTGCCTCAGCCTCCCGAGTAGCTGGGATTACAGAAACGCACTACCATACCCAGCTAGTTTTTGTAATTTTAGTAGAGACAGGATTTCACCATGTTGACCAGAATGGTCTCAATCTCCTGACCTCATGATCCACCTGCGTCGGCCTCCCAAAGTGCTGGGATTACAGGCATGAGCCACCGTGCCTGGCCTAGGGGAGCTATTTAGTGTCTGATTTTGTAATGCATTTGAAGCTACGCTAGTGAATCAGTCTGTCTCTGACTCCAAACTTTTTATTTTAAAACACACGGTGTCACTCTGGTGTTCAGTCTGAAGTGCAGGGGTACAATGCTAGTTTACATCAGCCTCGAACTCCTCGGCTCAGGTCGTCCCTACATTAGCCTCCCAAGTGCTACGGTATCAGGTACAATGCCATCATGGCTGCTAATCTTTTTTATTTTTTATTATGTGGAGTTGGGGACTTGCTATGTTGTCTAGGCAGGAGTGACATGGCAAAATCATAGCTCACTATAACCTTGAACTTCTGGCCTCAAGTGATCCTCCCACCTCAGCCTCCCAATCTGCTGGGTTACAGGCGTGACACAGCCAGCCCAGCGGGACTCTGCACATTTACCGGCTTGGAATAGAATGGAAAGCAGAGATAGACATCCGTGGTAGAGGTAGCTTTATTCCATCATTGACTTTGAATCATGTAATCAGTATGAATATCTAACTACTGGGGATTCTTCAAATCGTTCTCCGCGCTTTGACCCCACAGAAATTTTTTTTTCAGCGCCCTGATGGATCAGGCATTTTAGAAAAAACTGTTTATAAGATTGTTCTGACATAAGACCAGAAGTTATTTTGTTAGAGAGAATGAAGGCATTTTTTTCTACCCACTATTATAAAATGTTTATTTTAAACATCACACAACATATATATGCGTTGTCTAGTAAAACTCCAAAGAAAGATGCACTATGCATCCCCTTTCTTGTCTAGCCTTCCACTTGTTCCTATGTGTCAATGGGGAATCCCTGTTAAGAGTTCTGTGGTGGCCAGGAACGATGGCTCACACCTCTAATCCCAGCACTTTGGGAGGACAAGGCAGGTGGATCATGAGGTCAGGAGTTCGAGAGCAGGCTGACCAACATGGTGAAACCCTCTCTCTACTAAAAATACAAAAATTAGCTGGACATGGTGGCACATGCCTGTAATCCCAGCTACTCAGGAGGCTGAGGCAGTTTTATTGCTTGAACCCGGGAGGCACAGGTTGCGAGAGCCAAGATTATGCCACTGCACTCTAGCTTGGGTGACAGAGCAAGACTCCACCTCAAAAACAAACAAAAAAAGTGTTCTGTGGCAAGTCAGCGCAATCTTAAAGAAATGTTTTCATACATTGTTAGAAGATTTTTTAAAAAATTCTTTGATGAATGGATTTTTTTTTGCATATTGTTTGAGACAGGGTCTCATTCTGTCACCAGCCTGGAGTGTAGTGTCACAATGAAACCTTTGCCTCTCAGGACCAAATGGGTCTCATGCTTCAGCCAGCTGAGTAGTTGCAGTTACAGACAGGAGCTACACACCTAGTTAATTGTTGTTTTATTATTCAAGATGGGGTTTCATCATGTTGGCCAGGCTGGTCTCCAACTCTTGGCCTCAAGTGATCCTCCCACCTCGGCCTTCCGTAGCGCTGGAATTTTAGGTGTGGGCCTTGGGCCCGGCCTGATGAATGTTTTGTTGTGTTTTATCCTGAAAGTTTTGAAAATTTCCATGTTTTCAAGGTAGAAAACAAGACAAATTGTTCTTTTAAATCCTCCTTGGAGTGTTCTTTGAATAAATACTTTTGAGTCCTCGACAGTTTTGTTTTGTTTCTTTTCCTACATTTTTTAGATGAAGTTTCATTCTTTTCACCCAGGCCAGAGTGCAGTGGAACTATTTTGGCTCACTGCAACCTCTGCCTCCCAGGTTTCAGCAGTTTTCCTGCCTCAGTCTCCCAAGTAGCTGGGATTATAGGCATGTACCTCCATGTCTGGTTAATTTTGTATTTTTAGTAGCGATGGGGTTTATACGATGTTGACCAGGCTGGTTCCAATCTGCGGACCTCAGGTGATCCACCTGCTTTGGCCTCTCAAAGTGCTTGGATTATAGGCATGAGCCACCCCACCCTGCTTGTTTTTTGCTTTTTGTTTTTTTTCAGACTGAGTCTCCTTCTGCTGCCCAGGCTTAAGTTCAGTGGTATCATCTGGGCTCACTTTAAACTCCACCTCCCAGGTATAAGCAATTCGCATGCCTCAGCCTCTCAAGTCTCTGGGATTACAGGTGTCTTTATAGTAGCGATGCAGCTTAACCATGTTGGCCAAGCTGATCTCAAACTCCTGACTCCACGTGATATCCTTGACGGTTTTTCACCGTTACCAGGAATAACACACTGGCTACCTGTGAGTGTGGGGACTTCACCGCAAAGTTGTGCTATTGAAGAAGAGATTGCTTCTTCTTGGATTTGCCGTTTCATCTTTTAAATCTGGGAAGGTTTCATCCCTACCCCCAGCTGCAGTGGTGCTCTCTCTGCCTGAAAACATGAGTAATTTCCCACTTGGTTAAGCAAAGCTTACTACTGTGGTCTTATTACCATGTTCTTTTTGTATTTGGTGAAAATGAAAGCCCTTTTTATTTATGTTTTCCATTCCTTTAGAGTATGAGTAGATTGCATTAGTCATGGACATGTGTATGTAGAATTAAAATTTTAATACTTTGCTGAGCATCCTTTTCCTATATTTTGAGAGCTAGTTTTTATTATTTAATTTAGTTCTTTATTTTTGCCCTGGGATTTTGTTCATATTATGCGTTTTTTTTCTTTTGTTTAGCCCTAGCTGTTGCATATATTATGCATTTTTTTAAATGGTAAAACAAATGTTTCTTCACATGACTTTTTTTTTTTTTTTGAGACAAAGTTTCACTCTTGTCACCTAGGCTGCAGTGTAATGGCACAATCTCGGCTCACTGCAATCTCCACCTCTGGGGTTCAAGCAGTTCTCTTACCTCAGCCTCCTAAGAAGCTGTGATTACTGGCACGTGCCACCATGCCCAGCTATGCTTTGTATTTTTAGTAGAGATGAGGTTTCACCATCTTGGCCAGGCTGGTCCTGAACTTCTAACCTCAGGTGACCCACCCACTTCAGCCCCCCCAGAGTGCTGGGATTACAGGAGTCCTGAACTTCTAACCTCAGGTGACCCACCCACTTCAGCCCCCCCGAGAGTGCTGGGATTACAGGAGTGAGCCATCTTGCTTGGCCACATGCCCCCTTTTTTCATTTTCTTGTTGTATTTTGCTTTGTAAGCTTTGCCAATCAGTGATTATGACGTCCTATTTTATTTAAATATAATTTTATTGTTAAAAATTTGGTGGCGGCCGAGCACAGTGGCTCACGCCTATAATCCCAGCACTTTGGGAGGCCAAGGCAGGGAGATTACATGAAGTCAGGAGTTCAAGACCAGCCTGGCCAACGTGGTGAAACCCTGTTTTTACTAAAAAAAAACAAAAATTATTCAGGCTTGGTGGCAAGCACCTGTAATTCCAGTTACTCAGGGAACTGAAGCAAAGGAATCACTTGAACCTGGGAGGCAGAGGTTGCAGTGAGCCGAGGTTGCGTCATTGCACCCCAGCCTGGGTGACAAGAGTAAAACTTCGTCCAAAAAATAAAAATAGATTTGGTTTATATTTAATTTGCATATTTGCGTGTTTCTCATAGGTATTTCAGTTAATTTTAAAGTTTCAGGTAATGTATGTCAGCAAATTCATATGCAGTTGGCAAACTCCTCCATAGTTTGCTTTATTTAACTGTAAAGTAATGTTAGGTGTATTCATATTAGTATGCAACATGGTTCTAGGTAATTTTTCCATCCAGAACCTTCAATTCTGCAGAGCATAGCTGCAGATGTAGTGATGACTAACTCCATTTACTTCTGTTTAACTAAGGAAGATGTAATTTTTTGATATTTTTGGAAGGATCATTTTCTTGGGTATAGTATTTTTATTTGCCAGTGTTTTTTTTGTTGTTGTTGTTTTGTTTTGTTTTGTTTTTTTAGCTTTGTACCATCCTACTCGCCTGTATACTCTGATGTTTCTGCTGAGCAATTTTTTAAGAATATTGCAGCAACACCATCTGGGGTGACAGTTAGCTCTTCTTTTGGTGGTTGTTAGAATTCTTTCTTTATCTCTGAATTTTGACAGTTTTATTATGATGCTTGTTGTAGATCTCTTGGATTTATCCTAATTGGATATTCTTAAGGTGTTGAATTTGTTTCTTTTGCATTCTGTAATTAGCAATTTTTGATCATTATGTCTTCCAACGGGTTTTTCTGTTCCTTTCTCCCTCACTGTCTTCTGGGATTTCTGGAATTTCTTTTTTTTTAAATGGAGTTTTGCTCTGTCACTCAGGCTAGATTGCAGTGGTGCAGTGTCGGCTGACTTCAACCTCTGCATCCTGGGTTAGAGTGATTCTCTCACCTCAGCCTCCAAAGTAACTGAGATTACATTACAGATGTGCACCACCACATCTGGCTAATTGTGGTATGTTTTTTTGTTTGTTTTTTTTCTTTGTGGTATGTTTAATACAAACAGAATTTCACCATGTTGGCTGAAATTTTTTTTCTTTGTGATATGTTTAATACAAACAGAATTTCATCATGTTGGTCACCAGTCTTGAACTCCTGCACTTAGGTTTTTTCCCACCTTGGCCTTCCAATGTGCTATAATTACAGGTGCAAGCCTTCCCGCCTGGCCTGGGACTTTCATAATATGTAGGATGTTGTCCCTGATGACATCCTGTTTGTCTGTTTAGACTCCTGTCATTTTGATTTATTCTTTGTTGTTGTTACTTGTTTTCCTCTTCACTAATTTTTTGTTGTTCTTGTTGATAAGGAGTTTTGCTCTTGATACCCAGGCTGCAGTGCAGTAGCGCAATCTTGGCTTACTGCAACCTCTGCTTTTGGGTTCAAGTGATTCTCCTGCCTCAGCCTCCTGAGTAGCAGGTGCCACCATGCCCAGCTAATTTTGTATATTTAGTAGAGACGATGTTTCTCCATGTTGGTCAGGCTGGTCTCAAACTCCTGACCTCAGGAGATTCACCCGCCTCAGCCTTTCAGAGTGCTGGGATTACGGCCATAAGCCACCATTCTCGATCTTTTTTTTATTTATTTTCTACTTTTTTGAGACAGTCTCACTCCCTCTATCACCCAGGCTGAAGTGAAGTGGCACGATCTCAGCTCACTGCAACACCTGCCTTCCATATTCAAGTGCTTCTCCTGCCTCAGACTCTAGAGTAGCTGGAAATACAGGAGCCTACCACCACACCTGGCTAATCTTTGTATTTTTAGTAGAGACGAGATTTAACCATATTGACCAAGCTGTTCTTTGAACACCTGACCTTAAGTTATTTGCTCACCTCAGCCTCCCAAAGTTTTGGGATTACATGTGTGAGCAACCTTGCCTGTCCCCTCTTCACTAATTTTTAAATTACATAATGAATTCTAATTTTGAACTCATGTATTGAGTTTTTTTCATTTAGTTACTGTGTTTTTAGCTCCAGAGTTTCTGTGTACTTCTTCATAATTTCTATATCATGGTCGACCTTCTCATTTTCTTTATACCTTGCTTTTTATAATTTCTTAAAGTTTTCTCTTAATTCAGTGAGCTTCCAACTCTTTGGGGGTGGGGGTGATGGAGTCTCCCTCTGTCCCCAGGATGGAGTGCAGTGGTGCAATCTTGATTCAGTTCAACCTCTGCTCTCCGGGCTCAAGCAATCGTCCCAGCTCAGCCTGGCGAGTAGTTGTTGATGTGTCCTCTCTAGGTTTTTGCTTGTAATGTCTGAACTGAAGTTACCCATAAGTGTGTATGTAGATGTGATTTGAAGTATGTGCAGGAGTGTATTAATGGATAAGCCATTTATTTATTTATTTTATTTATATATTTATTTGGGACAGAGTCTCACTCTGTCAACCGACTGAAGTGCAGTGATGCTATATCAGCTTCCTGCAACTTCCTCCTCCTGAGTCAGGTGATTCTCCTGCATCAACCTCCCAAGTAGCTGGGACTATAGCCGCACGCCACCACACCCAGCTAATTTTTGTATTTTTAGTAGAGATGGGGTTTCACCATGTTGGCCAGGATGGTCTCGTTCTTATGATCTTGTGATCTGCTCGCCTCGGCCTTCGTAAGTAATGGCATTATAGGTGTGAGCCACTGTGCCTGGCCAAACCCACAGCGTAGAAACACATGATTAACTACTTATATATATATTTTTGATGTGTGTGTGTGTGCATATGTATATATCTATATACATATACATACGTACGTGTATATATATATATACACACATATATATATACACATATATATACACGTACGTATGTATATGTATGTATATATACATACGTATGTATATGTATGTATATATATGTACGTATGTATATGTACGTGTATATATATATATACATACGTATGTATATGTATGTATACATATATATATATACATACGTATGTATATGTATGTATACATATATTTTTTTTAAGAGTCTCACTGTGTTGCCCCGGCCAGAGAGCAGTGGCATGATCAAAGCTTACTGCAATCTCTGCCTTCAGAGTTCAAGTGATTCTTATTCATCAGCTTCCTGAACAGCTGGGATTACAGGGGCTTTCCCCCATCACGCCCAGCTAATTTTTAAATTTTTGGTAGATACTAGGTTTTGCCAGGTTGTCTAGGTTTGTCTCAAACTCCTGACCTCAAGTGATTTACCCACTTCAGTCTCCCAATGTGATGGGATTACAGGTGTGAGCCACTATGCCTTCCCATATATATATATATTTATATTGTGTGGACAATATAAAAACTATATTGTGCACTTTGGGAGGCCGAGGCAAGCGGATCACAAGGTCAAGAGATATATATGGGGCATTATATAGCCTCGTCTGTCTTGGCTCTTCCTGGTTTGTATTCTCCGTTGTGATTTTGCCCCATATATACTTTTGATGTACATGTCATTGGTTTCTGCAGTGAGGACACTTCTGTCAGGCATGAATCGCTTCTTAAGGACTCTCCTATGCAGTGGCTTTACATAAGCAAAAAATATATATGTATTTTTTGTTTTTTGTTTTTTGTTTTAATTTTTTGATTTTCATATGTATATATTTTGTAGACAGAGTCTCACCCTGCAGCCCAAGGTGGAGTGCAGTGGTGTAATCTCAGCTGACGGTGAAATTTGCCACTGGGGTTCAAGTGAATATCTTGCCTCACCCTCCCAAGTAGCTGGGATGAGAAACATATGCTACCACACCCAGTTAATTTTTTTTGTATTTTTAGTAGAGACCGGCTTTTACCATGTTGTCCTGGATTGTCTTGAGCTCCTGAGCTCAGGCGATCTGCTCACCTTGGCCTCTCAAAGTGCTTGGATTACAGGCATGAGCCTCCTCATTCAGCAATATAGTTTTTTTTTTCTTTTTTCTTTTTTTTGAGACAGAGTCTCGCTCTGTCGCCAGGCGCCAGGTTGGAGTGCAGTGGTGCGATCTGGGCTCACTGCAATCTCTGCCTCCCGGGTTCAACCAATTCTCCTGCCTCAGCCTCCCGAGTAGCTGGGACTACAGGCACGTGCCACCACGCCCAACTAATTTTTGTATGTTTTTTAGTAGAGACAGGGTTTCACCATGTTGGCCAGGATGGTCTCGATCTCTTGACCTCGTGATCCGCCCGCCTCCGCCTCCCAAAGTGCACAATATAGTTTTTATATTGTCCACAAAACTGAGACTTCCACAGTGGCTTAGAAGATTTTAAAATTTATTATGGAAAAGTATAATAAAAAGCAACTACACAGAAAAAATGGTTCAAAGATACCTAATTTGGATTTGTCAAAACACAATCTGGGATCAAATCAATGTTTATTTTCTTTTTTCTTATTTCATGTGAAGGTGATAACTCAGTCCTCGATAATGTTTTGTTGAAATGTGTTTTTCATTGTAGGGACGCTTGACTTTCAGGGATGTGTCTGTAGAATTCTCTTTGGCGGAGTGGAAATGCCTGACCCCTGCGCAGAGGGCTTTATACAGGGAAGTGATGTTGGAGAACTACAGGAACCTGGAGTCTGTGGGTGAGGAAAATGTCCCTCC
>CAUYLG010064503.1:0-52408 GCA_963573385.1 Cacajao melanocephalus
TGCATTCTAGCCTGGGCAATAGAACAAGAATCCCGTTCTCTCTCCCTCTTTCTCTTCCTCTTTCTTTCTCTCGTACATTCTTTTTTTTCTTTCTTTCACTCTCACTTTCTTTCCTCTCTTTTTCTTTCTAAAAAAAAAAAAGAAAAGAAAAACAAATTTTAAAATATGCTTCATATACTTAATTCTGCTTTCTCATTCTTAACATTAATTGTGTGTTTGCTCTCTTTTTTTTTTATATATAATCACACTTGTCAACGTTTTTTTTCTTGTTCTTTCCAAAAACGGATTTTGGTTTTGTTGATTTAATTTAATGTATTTTTGGTTTGTCTTACTGTTCTCTATAGCATTATCTGTATCTGTATCAGTTCCTTCTGAATTTGTTTTTTTAATGCGATGGAGTCTCACTCTGTCACCAGGCTGGAGTGCAATGGCGCGATCTCATCTCACTGCATCCTCCACTTCCTGAATTCAAGCAATTCTGCCTCAGCCTCCTCCGTAGCTGGGACTCCAGGCATGCGCCACTACGCCCAGCTAATTTTTTGTATTTTTAGTAGAAATGGGGTTTCACCATGTTAACCAGGATAGTCTTGATCTCCCTGGACTTGTGATCTGCCTGCCTCGGCTTCCCAAAGTGTTGGGATTACAGGCGTGAGTCACCACGCCCTGCCCTTCTGATTTCTTTAGGTGTATTTTTTCTATTAATTTTCTAGTTTGTTGAATTAAGCACTTAATTTTTTCCCAGTATTTACTGTTTTGTAATACATATGTCTAAAGCTATACCTTGTCCTCTGAGTACAACTTTGAAGCATTCCATGGGTTTGAATATGTAGCACAATAACTGTTTTTCATTTTTAAATAAATTGCAATTTGAGTTTTTAATTTCTTTTTTTAAAATCCAAGAGTTATTGAGAAGGTTGTCTTTTCACTCCCTGATTGTAGTAGATAGAACAACCTCCTACCCCAATCCCCCTTCGAAGACGTCCATGTCTTAATCCCTAGAAACTGTTACCTTACATGGCAAAACAGACATTGCATATGTGATTGACAACTATCTTAAGATAAGAAGGGCCCAGTATAATCTCAAGGGTCCTTAAAAGATGAAAGAGAAAGGCAGCAGAGTCAGAGAAGGAGATGAGTCAATATAGATCAGAGTGATGAGGGCAACCTCTAGACACTGGAAAAGTCAAGAAAAGGATTTTCCCCTAAAGCCTCCAGAAAAAACAGAGATCTGTTGACACTTGATTTTAGCCTCATAAGATCTATTTCTGATTTCTGATCTCCAGATCATAAATTTACATTGTTTTAAACCACTAAGTGTGTGGTAATTTCTTACAGTTGTAATAAGAAACTAATACATAGGTTAATTTTATTTTTATTACTGTCTTTTTATTAAATTCTTGATTTTGCTTCTCTGTTAAGAGAAAATGAGTTGCTTAACTTCTGCTTTGGAGAATGTGTTCTTTTCCTTTGTGGTTATATTCATTATCAATCTTTGTAAATTTTTTGTAATTGCCTGAAAAAGATGTGAAGTCCTTCTTTGATGGATATATGTGTGGATATATATATGTGTGTGTGTGAAAAGACAACCTTCTCAATACATATATATATATATTATAGATAATATTATCTATTATCCTTCAAGTGGATATATGTATATCTTGTCAGCTAAGATATACATATCATATCTTATCTTAGCTGACAAGATACATATATATCCTCTTGAAGGATAATAGATTGTAGTACCAATATAAGAAGGATCTCTATGTCTCATTTAATTGTTATATATACACACCACATTTAGCATTTGGCCTTAAGTTATATCTAGTATTGATATGAGCTTTTTTAATACATGCATTTGCCTTGTGTTTATTTCCATATCTCTTTATTTTCAACTTCTCTGTGTCATTTAATTCATTTGGCTTATTTCTAGCATATTTCTTCATGGTATATAGCTAGACCTTGTTAGAAGGGGAGTTTTTAACTCTACTTAAATATCTTCATATTTGAATCAGGGAATTTAACCAATAGATAATTATATGATTACTGATGCTCTATTTTGTATTTATATTTACTTTTCTATTTATTTTTATCACACATATTTATATGATTACTGATGCTCTATTTTATATTTTATATTTATATTTACCTTTCTTTCCTTATATTTTTATTTTCCCCTTCTAGTCCCATTCCTTTCCCTACCTTTACCTCCCTTTTACTTTCTGGCACTTTGTAGACTTTTTTTTTGCCCCATACAGCTTTGTTACACATCCTATTTCTATTATTTTAGTGGCTACCCTTAAACTGTGAATAAATATTAAAAATTAACATTTTCCTTCTTCATGTACAATTAATAAGTATCTATACACTTCCTCCCTCTCCCTAGAAGCTTCTGGAATTTTCTTCTATCCTTGGAGTTACAAAATACATAAGAATATGCCCAGATGTGGGTCTTTTATTATTCTTCTTTGTCAGCATTGGATAAATCTCTTTATTCTGAAAATTCCTTTTTTAAGCTTGGGAACAATTTTTCTGTTTTATTTCTTTAATTATTTCTCCCCTCTTACTATGTTGTCTCTTATTGGATGGAGATTAAACTTCTTGGATTGATTGACAACATCATCTCAACTTTTATCTCAGATTTTCATCTCTGTAGCTTGTAGGAGTTTTTTGTTTGTTAATTTCCATCTTTCATTTCTTTAAATCCTTGACTTTATTCTCCAGAACCTCAATTTGCTCTTCAGTCATGCACATTCTGTTATTTAAAACTTTTCTTGCATTTTTCTTATTTTGCTAAAAACATAATTTCAAAGAACTGTTTCTTGTTCTGTAATCTTCTTGTCACTGTGAAGCTTATTTTGTTTTATGAATGAAAATTTTTTTCAAATTTCTCAAAAATTACATTTTTATTGTTGTATTCCTCATCTGTTGTATGCATTACTTCTATTTCCTCTGAGATCAGTTGTTCTCTTGGTTTGTAGTGGCTTTTCTGTTTTATGCAGCTCTCTAGAGATACTTGGCTATCTATCTGTTCATGTTTATTAATGAAGGGCTAGGTTCAGAATACCAGTAGTTTTCATGGATTCCTCTGCAGTTGTGTGTTTCCCTAACAGGATGTTCCATTGAATGGGCACTATTGTATGTGAACTCAGCTATATGTAAATGGATAGGGCTTAAAGCGTATTTAGACATCTTTGCTTAACTGTATGTCAACCTAAAGTAGACCATCACCACTGCAATTGCTGATATATTGAAGGGTTTATTTCTCTCCTGAGTAGAAGTAATCTTTCTCAGCTATCTAACTCAACTGCGTATCTCAAATTCTTTTCTACTTCTCTCTAATACTTACTCACACTGAAAGCTGTTCCTACAGGGGTAGTTCACTTGTTAAAAGTGCAGTTTCTTTACTCTCCACCTCTCCATGGTTAAGTGTATAACAGCTCAGTAAGAAGTGGGTGTTGTGAGAAGGTATTGGGAAAGATGGACAAATAGCCCTGTTATTTTAATTTGATTATTTAATTAATTTCACTGGTGATTTCCACAGGGCCCCTTTTGCCCTGCAGCATTTATTGCTTCTGATTTTGAAGTTTTGGGGGATTTGTTTTTACCTCTGCAGTTTTCTCCCATGTGTTTTAGAATGCGGTTTTCTCTGTCTGATCCTGTCTGCTCTCTATCCTCTGGATATTCCTTATAATTTCTGGTTCACTGGTGATATACAGTCTGTTTATCAGCATTGTTATACACTCAACAAATACTTTGGAGCTCCTACACTGTGCCAGTCACTGTTCTAGGTACCAGAGATATAGCCACGAATAACAACAAAAAAATTCTCAGCTGCCATGAAGCTTACCTTCTAGTGGAGGGAGACAGACAACACATACATCCTGAAAATGCGTAGCTTATCAGATAGTAATAATTGTTGGAGTTAGGTATGGGGGAATTTAGAAAGAAATAGGAAAAAAGAGTACCTGTATATTTGCTTGTGTCATGGGATGGGGGTGGAGGTTGTGTAGTAACATGAAACAGGATGTTCAAGAAAGACATAGATTGAAGGAAGTAAAGAAGTGATGAAGAGAGTCATGCAGATAGCTGAAGAAAGAAATCCAGACAGAGAAAACAGCAAGTAGAAAGACACTAATAAAGAAATTGCCTGGAGTTCTATAAGAATAATAATAAGGCTAATGTGGATTTGCTTCTATATCACTATTTTACTAATTTTATAAAATTTGGACTAGAAGGGAGGTAGATATTTGTGCTCAATTGGCATACTTGATCCAACTGTCCATTGGGATTTTATTCCCGGGATGTATTAGCCTCATTCTCCATACAACTTATTGATTTATTGATCTATTTATTTATTTTTGAGACAGAGTTTTGCTCTTGTCGCCCAGGCTGGAGTGCAATGGCGCAATATCTGCTCATTGCAACCTCCGCCTCCCGGGTGCAAGCAATTCCCCTGCCTCAGCTGCCTGGGTAGGTGGGATTACAGGCATGCACCACCACACCCAGCTAATTTTTTAATTTTTAGTAGAGACAGGGTTTCACCGTGTTGGCCAGGCTGGTCTTGAACTCCTGACCTCAGGTGATCCACCCTCCTCGGCCTCCCAAAGTGCTTGGATTACAGGCGTGAGCCACCGCACCAAGCCCATACAACTTATTTATAATTATAGATCCTCTCATGACCTTTTATATTGCTATACCATGTTATATAACCAATGGTGTGCTAGAGCCAGCTCACACGAGCTTACAAGACTTGGTTGTTAAATACTCAGGAGTTTTGCAAGTTGGTTGTTGAACCATTGTTAGCTTATAGTTAGTTAGCCATGATAGGAGTATTTACCAATGGAATCACCAAAAGCTACAAATCAAGCCTTTTTTTTTCAGAGACCCACTTCACCAGTACAACAGTAAAATTAATTTTCATACTATGCAACTTTTTATGTATGTGTATTTTGCCTCCCACAATAAATTAATACCAAAAGTTTCGTAAGGACCAAAATTATATTTTGGTATAACCAGAAATAATAAATAAATGTCGCTATGTATATAACAGTGCCCTGTAGTTATTTATTAAATAAAGGAAACAATTAGGACAACTAGAATTTTCTAGTTCAAAAGGTGGCTAAGACTAACAGATATGAACAGAAGAACAAAATTGATGTCATTAAACCTTTAGGCTATCCATTGAATCCTTTTGTAATTCATATCAATTATCATGGCATGTCTTAGTCTTTTTAATCAATGTTATAGTTAATTATTTTTAGTACTAACTATGCATACTGTGATAAGCACTTTATATGTATTACTTCACTTACTCCTCAAGAAATCCTAGGACGGGGTATTATAAATGGCTCTATTTTTGGATTAAGAGACTTTTTTGAAGTCATAAAGTTAGTGAGGGACAGAACCAAAACTTGTCTGGCCTCTGTGACTTCCCATTCCATGCTCTTAACTGCTGCATACCATCTCCTACTTCTTCCCAAAATGTCACTTCATGTAGCCTCATATGACCACTAATAGCCCCCATACTGTGTGTTAATTTAAAATTAGATTGAAATGGATTACTTTTTTCAATTTTAACTGAAGCAGATGTGAAAAGTCTAATATTGACGGTGAGATGTTTTGCTAATTACTTCAGTTTAATAGCATGAGCATGGTGGAATTTTGAGCTCAACTTGTCTTTGCAGGTCCTCTTGTGGTATAACTCAATTACTGCAGTTTGGATCTATTAGATAACATAATTTTGGAAATTTTCCAAAAGCAAACTGTAAAAGGTACAAGAAGTCAACATTTAAAAGCCTGAGAACTTTAGTCTGAGAAATATATTTTTGAGGAGAGTACTTTGTTGATTTGCTTTTTAAGTAATTATGTTAATGGCATAAAACTATATCATAATAGAACTACCTTCCAGATAACATTTGTATCTGATTTGCAGTTAGGTACCATATTTCTAGAGCTGTATCATGCAATATGGTAGACATGAGCCACATAAAAGCTTGGAATGTGTATAGTGCAATGGAGAAATTAATTATTTAAATGTATTCTACTGTATTTGATTTAATTTAATTTAAATTTAAAAATTAAAGCAGTGTACAATAATTTCTCTGTTAAATTTTTATTATTTTGGTAGAACTACTTTTTGCTGTAACCACTGAAAATTTAGCATCTGAACTGAAATGTGCTGTAAGTATAAGCTATATACAGATTTCAAGTACTTAATATAAAAAGTCAAATATCTCGTTAATAATTTTATATTGACCACGTTAATACACTTAAAATACATTTTAATGAAGTATAACATTAAAATTAATTTTACCCTTTTTTACTTCGTTGAAGTGATTAGAAGATGATTTAAAATTATATATGTGGTTCACATTATATTTCTATTGGACAGTGTCATTCTAGAGCATTTAAATGTTAATGAGTTCTAGCAGAAACCCAATTTTGCTGAGATAATTTGTAAATGGGATGTTATACCTGTAGCAATGGTCACAGTCAGGGCTAATCTTCCTCATAACCCAAGGAGCATTTCTTACAGCCCAGAGTCTCAACTGGTGTGCAGGAATAGTACATGATACACAGTGACAGGAATTGCCGCTCCCATTTCTGCACTCAGGGTGGCAAGGGCTAGGAATAAAGTAGCATCCAGGCAGAGGCTTCTGGCTGGCACATCTTCAAGCATTGGCCCCAATATCTGTCCTTACATGTATTGGATATTTCTGTCCATTTGTGGCTGACATGACATTTTGGTGATGTCCAAGCTCAATCCAAGTTGATGATTGCTCTAAGAATATATAGATATTCTGCATTACTTTGAACAACTAGATAGGAAACTATTCAACTTGATACAAAAATATACTTATTACAAAAATGTCAGTGTCACACTTCTTAATGAAATAAAAGAGCTGTCGAAATATTTATGTCATTTTAACTATTGTACATTTGGAAATGCAAACATTGATTTTACATTTTGAACTGTCTCGCTAATGATAACTCTCAAGGATTCGAAGAGGTGGGCCAGGCATGGTGGCTCACACCTGTAATAGCAGCATTTTGGGAGGCTGAGGTGGGTGGATCACTTAGGTCAGGAGTTCAAGACCAGCCTGGCCAACATGGTGAAACCCTGTCTCTACTAAAAATCCAAAAATTAGCAGAGTGTGGTGGCAGGTGCCTGTAGTCTCAGCTACTCGAGGGGCTGAGGCAGGAGAATTGCTTGAAGCTGGTAGGCAGAGGTTGCAGTGAGCCAAGATCCAGCCTGAGTGACAAAGTGAGACCCTGTCTCAAAAAATTTAAAAAATAGGATTTAAAGAGATGATCTATTAGAAAGTCTTGATCAGGAATAGCAAGGAGCCTTTTAAGCATAAAACCTTTCTTTATTGTTTCTTTCCTTTAACAAATATTTACTGTGTACCTACTTTGTGCTCAGACTTGTTCTAATGCTTGGAATCTATTAGCGAACAAAACAAACAAACAAACAAACAAAAAACCCTGAGCTCAAAATGCCAGAGGTTGGAGAAGACACATGGATTATTGGCCACTTCTACTTTTAAATGCATTTCTCAACAGAAAATTCACTTTCATATAACATGTTGCACCGTCTATTCATCCTAAAAAGGACTGAGATCTATACATCATTTGGTGATATGAATTTCTTTCATTGCCCAGAATTTCATGATTTATGATTTAATATTTCCCAAAATTAGTATGTTTGCTTCATTGTTCCTAGATCTCCATTAAGAGGTTTGCTTTTCACACCCTCCTCCAATCCTTCAATGGAGAATAATAAATTCTTGTTCATAGAGAATAGGACTAAATCTCATTAGACTGGAACTTACCTAACCTAGATTAAAGAAAACTGCTGTTCATGTCCTTTGCAGGGGCACAGATAAAGCTGGAAATCATCATCCTCAGCAACCTGACACAAGAACAGAACACCAAACACCGCATGTTCTCACTCATACGTGGGTGTTGAACAATGAGAACACAGACACAGGGAGGGAACATCACACACTGGAGCCTATCAGGGGGTGGAGGGCTAGGGGAGTGATAGCAGGGGGTGGGGAGATAGGGGAGGAATAGCATTAGGAGAAATACCTAATGTAGATGACAGGGTGATGGATGCAGCAAACCATCATGGCACATGTATACCTGTGTAACAAACTTGCACGTTCTGCACATGTATCCCAGAACTTAAAGTATAATTTTAAAAAAAGAAAGATATTTTTAAAAAACTACTAATTTGGCTGCGATGATATATTCTTATGGAAAAATGCTGAACTGTACCTATCTGTATAAAAAAGCTTTTATAAAATCTCAAGACCTTTGAGTCTGCCTACAAGCCTCAAGTCATAACGGTGAGTTCTCTGTCTTCCTGGGACACCCTTTCCTAAAGATTTTGCTGCCGTCATCTCCCCTATTTGTTTTGAGAGTCAGAATATCCCTGAGATCTAACTGCAGCTTTCAGGATCCTCTCCACAGCTCTTTCTAAGAGGTCCAAGGATTTTTAGGCAAATGACTCCAGTACTTGCCCAGACCTTCCAAGGCCTGTGCAGTGAGTTATGTTACCCATACATGAATAGCCCCACTTGACCCTATTCTTTAAGGCACTGCTTCCCACCTTTTGCGTTCTAGAGCAATTATAGGAAGTGATATTTGCAATGGGCACTAGCGTAAAGTGGAGGGCTTCAGGGCATTAAGAGGGAGTTGTTCAAAAACACACATTACATTTATGCTATATAATAATAGAAAACATATTAAGGAAAATAAAATACCAAGCATTACAGAAGAAATGAAATATCAAATTTGTTAAAAATAATAATAATTTTAAGCTTCCTTTCATAAATACAACTTTACATCTGCTTTGCAGCAAAGCTATGGTATAAAAAGACCAAATCCATATCCCTCTTTTGAATTAGTAAATAAAATAAAAGATTTTTTTCATTAAAAAAAGTCACCAATAGTCTGTCCAATTCCTCTCCTTTCCATTCTAATTCCTCTTCCTCTTGTGTAAGTTTGTTTTACTATTTCTGCTCCATTCACCCTTTCCCTACCACCTCCCCATCCCCCATACGCAGCTCTGCATATTATTTTCCTTCTTAACTTTCCAGCGTTTATAAAAACAAAGCATTTATGAATATATAGTCTTATCCTTCTCCACTCTTTTTTATACCAGAACAATGCACTGTTTTACACACTGCTTTATGCAACTAGCAAAATATCCTACAAATCTGAGATGTTTTATTATCACTGCATAGAGATGACTCTCATTATTTTTTCAGCTACCTCCTAGCCTATCTTCTGGATATTTCACAGTTTATTTAAATAGCCTACAACAGCAGACCTCTTGATTACACCTATTTTAAAAGTGACCACAAAATTGGAAGTAAATCACTCCTCAGCAATTGCATAGCATTTCACAGGTTTAAATAAAATATTGGTTGGTTGCTTATTTGTTATTTTCATCTCTTATTCCTTCCTATCTCCATTGTTAAGCACTATTACTGGCATAAAAGAGGTTTTTAATACCCATTTTTAGACTGCATTCTAGCCTGGGCAATAGAACAAGAATCCAGTTCTCTCTCCTTATTTCTCTTCCTCTTTCTTTCTCTCGTACGTTCTTTTTTTCTTTCTTTCACTCTCACTTTCTTTCCTCTCTTTTTCTTTCTTTCAAAAATAAAAAAAAAATAACAAATAAATAAATAAATAAGAACAAAAAAAAACAATTACAAACAATGCCATATATATATATATATATATATGTGTGTGTGTGAGAGGAAGTATAACTGTACAGGTGAGGGGAAATTCAGCTGACAAATAAAGTACTGAGTATTGCAATTTGGTAGGGATAGAAGTTATACTATTATTCATCCCTCTAACAATGTATTACAGTGTCTATTTCCCTACAGCTTTTCCTTCCATTCTCTCTTGAACTCTTTCCAATCAGAATTCTGTGTGAAAGAACCACACAGAGGCCAGACTCCTTGGTTCATTCCTGTAATCCCAGCACTTTGGGAAGCAAAGGCAGGTGGATTACCTGAGGTCAGCAGTTCAAGACAAGCCTGGCAAACATGGTGAAACCATGTTTCCACTAAAAATACAAAAATTAGCCAAGTGTGGTGGTGTGCTACTGTAATCCCAGCTACTCGGGAGGCCGAGGCAGGAGAATTGCTTGAACCTGGGTGGCGGAGGTTGCTGTCACTTTAGCCTGATTGACAGAGCAAGACTCCATCTCAAAAAAAAAACAAAAGTCTCGAAGGCAATAGGAAACATAGGAAAAAAAGTCTCAGAGGCAATAGGAAACATGGTACATTGTAGCCCTTTAAATAATTCAATATGGCTAAAGTATCATATGGAGAGGCGATAAAAAGGCAATATAAACACAGGTGTAAAGATGAGGTTAAAGGGTAGAAATTAGGCAGGATAGGCACGCATACATACACACACGTACGTATAGAGCAACTTCAAATAATTCAATATGACCAGTGTAGTACGTGGGTGTGGAGGAGAGCAGGAAAACAGATGTAAGCCCAGATGTGAAGATGAGTGTAAACCCTGAATAAAAATAATGTATTTTTTGATGGAAGAATTAATCAAAAATTGAAAGTAAAATGGTTACATACAGGGAGAGAAAGGAAACAAGTAGAAGGAGACAAGGGTAGAAGCTACACGTCTCTGAATATGCCTTGTTTTGTAAATTTGATTTGGGAACTACAGCAATGTATTTACATAATCATAATGCAAAACTAAATTTTTAAAAGGAATCCACAAAATTCTATTTCTTGGAGACAGGGTCTCCTTCTTTCTCTCAGGCTATAGTGCAGTGGCTGGATCATGGCTAACTGCAGCCTCAAACACCAAGGCTCAAGTGATTCTCCCACCTCAGCCTCCCAAGTAGCTGAAACTACACACATGTGCCAGCATGTCTGGCTAATTTTTTTTTTATAGAGACAATGTCTCACTATGTTGCCCAGGCTGGTCTTGAATTCCTAGCCTCAAGTGATACTCGTGCCTTGGACTCCCAAAGTGCTTGGATTATAGGCATGAGCCAAATCCATAAAATTCTAAAGCAAAACAAAGCAAATGAACATAACCATTTACAGAGTGGTGACAAAACCTCAAAAATATAACTATACTAGTCTATTCTTGTATACACCCTCAAAAAAATAACTATACTAGTCTGTTCTTGTATACATGTGAAATCTATGACTGGGAGAAGGAGAGGGAGAGAGAAAGGGACAAGGGATGAGGAATGTGGGATGAGGGAAGAGAGATATCATCGAGATAGATAGGAGGAAAACATAATGTAAAGTCACAGAAACTATTCTTTAATCAATAGAGAATAATCAAAATAGTCAAATGCTGCCCAGAGATCAAATAAAATAAGGAGGATGAAACATCCATTGCACTTAGCAACACTCAGTGAGTTGATTTAAAAATGTTACATGACTTAATTTTTGTATAAGGTATAAGAAAAGTGTCCAGTTTCTATATTTTGCATATGGCTAGCCAGTTTCCCCAGCACCATTTATTAAATAGGGAACCCTTTCCCCGTTGCTTATTTTTGTCAGATTTGTTAAAGATCAGATGGTTGTAGATGTGTAGTATTATTTCTGAAGCCTCTGTTCTGTTCCATTGGTTTATATATCTGTTTTGGTATCAGTACCATGCTGTTTTTGTTACTATAGCCTTGTAGTATAGTTTAAAGTCAGGTATCATGATGTTTCCAGCTTTGTTCTTTCTGCTTAGGATTGTCTTAAATATATGGGCTCCTTTTTGGTGCCATATGAAATTTATAGTAGTTTTTTCTAGTTCTGTGATGAAAGTCAATAGTAGCTTGATGGAAATAGCATTGAATCTATAAATTACTATGGGCAGTATGGCCATTTCATGATACTGATTCTTCCTATCCATGAGCATGGAATGTTTTTCCATTTGTTTGTGTCCTCTCTTATTTCCCTGAGCAGTAGTTTGTAGTTCTCTTTGAAGAGGTCCTTCACATCCCTGGTAAGTTGTATTCCTAGGTATTTTATTCTCTTTGTAGAAGTTGTGAATGGGAGTTCACTCATGATATGGTTCTCTGTGTATTATTGGTGTATAGAAATGCTTGTGATTTTTGCACATTGATTTTGTATCCTGAGACTTTGCTGAAATTGCTTATCAGCTTAAGGAGTTTTGGGCTCATCATCACTGGTCATTAGAGAAATGCAAATCCAAACCACAATGAGATACCATCTCATACCAATTAGAATGGTGATCATTAAAAAGTCAGGAAACAACAGATGCTGCAGACAATGTGGATAAATAGGAACACTTTTACACTGTTGGTGGGAGTATAAATTAGTTCACCCATTGTGGAAGACAGTGGTGATTCCTCAAGGATCTAGAACCAGAAATACCATTTGTCCCAGCAATCCCATTACTGGGTATATATCCAAAGGATTATAAATCATTCTACTATAAAGACACATGCACATTTATGTTTATTACAGCAATAGTCACAATAGCAAATACTTGGAACCAACCCAAAAACCCATCAACGATACACTGGATAAAGAAAATGTGGCAGATAAACACCATGGAATACTATGCAACCATAAAAAAGGATGAGTTCATGTCCTTTGCAGAGAAATGGATGAATCTGGAAACCATCATTCTCAGCAAACTAACACAGGAACAGAAAACCAAACACCGCATGTTCTCACTCATAAGTGGGAGTTGAACCATGAGAACACATGGACACAGGGAGGGGAACATCACACACCAGAGCCTGTCGGGGGGTGGGAGGCATGAGGAGGAAGAGCATTAGGACAAATACCTAATGCATGCTGGGCTTAAAACCTAGATGATGGGTTGATGGGTGCAGGAAACCACCATGGCACATGTACACCTATGTAACAAACCTGCACATCCAGCACATGTATCCCAGAACTTAAAGTATAACTAATTAATAAATAAGTAAATAAATAAATACATTACACGGGGTTTGAAAAGGGCAAATGTTCTTACAGGAATAACATGATAGAAGGTGAAATCAAGAATGACTTGCACTACGCAGGATGTGTGAACGTGATTCTCTTACTTGTGGCCTTCCACGCCTCCAAATTCTGACCTAAACACCACTTATCATATCCCCTTGCAGGCTCAACTCCATCATAATGAGGAGCTTACCTCATTTTGGTGGAGCCTCCAAGTTTTTGAAGGCCTCCATAAGTGTCTCTGAAGGCATCAGAAGGAGTAAGGGAGGTAAGATTTGATCTGTTTGAGATGCAGCATGTTACACTGTAATTATTATTGTTGTTGTTACTATTTATTTTTGGAGATGGGGTGTCACTATGTTGCCCAAGCTGGTCTCAAATTCCTGGGCTCAAGCAATCCTCCCACATCAGCCTCCTGAGGAGCTGGAACTATACGTGTGCACCACCACACCTGGTTTATTATTATTATTATTAAACAGATACTAATATTGTGTTTACTAAGTACCAAATGCTATTCTGAGCACTTTATAAATATGAACTCATTGAATCCTCTCAACTCCCCTATAAGATGGATGATATTGTTATAAATTTTTGCTCTGACTCTATTGCTTTCTCGCCATGTGATCTTGATTAAATCATTTCTCCACTCTGTGCTTCAGTTTGCTCCTCTGTAAAATGCAGACTTTCATCTTGAGATTGGGGAAGTTCTTTTCAACCTTAACACTCTATAAGCTGCAATAATGAGAAATGAGCATTGCCCACTGACTTAACATAGTAGGGATGAGGATAATACTGACGTGGCCCTTTCTTTTTCCCATCTTCTCCAAACGTAGTGTTCTGTTATCTATATTCTGTTGTTCCCCATATGGAAGGTGGAAAATGTTGAATAACTACAGTGCCTGACTCTACACAGATGTTCACCAGATATTTTTAAATGAATTAATGAATGAAAAATTGAATTATCCTAGCCCCCATTTCTTAGAGACCCTGATATGACATTTCTCTATCCAGAGAAATGCTGAAATTTTGCCCACAGGTATGTATATGCACACACGTGTGTGTGTGCACGTGCTTGTGTGTGCGTTTTTACAACCATGCTGCATTCCTGTCCAGATTCTTTTTGCTCAAGAAAAAGACTGCCACGGTCGTTCAAAAGCTTTCAGGAAAGAATGTTCTGCAACAAAAAATCATGTCAGTTGCTAAAGGAACAGATTTTTGAGACCAATCAAAAGTGGCTTGAGGCTCCTAAGAAAGTTGACTAAGTAGTTTAAACACTAAAAAGAAAGCGACATGTCAAACTCTGCGGTTGATGGATTCAATTAAATGGCCGTTCCTTCAGGCTGTACACAGGTCTGTTATGTACATTTGCTTTTAAATTAATCAACAAATAATTAAAACTTGACTCTTCATTCTTTAAAGGTTTTCCCATAAAATTATTAAGGTAAAAGAAAAAATGTAGGAGCACCATGTCTTCAGAGAACCAAAACTCAGAAAATATACATACATATTAGATGAGGATTATTCATGTTACAAAAAAGTTCACTGAATGCAGTTCCTTGAAATAGCCTGCTCCCTCAGTGCCCTTAAGGTGTGACTGGATTTTCCAAAGTTGTATCAACACAAAGCTTTTAAGGAAAACACATGTTTTGTAAAGTGAGTCTCCTCTATATTCAAAACTGAGCAACTTAAGTTGCCACTGTGTATCCAATAATTTCAATAGTTACTTAAACTGAAAATTCATTTTGAAGATGTCAACTCAAAATTGTCCCATTGGAAGCTTTCCAGGAAACATAATGCAGAAAGGTCGCATAACAGGAAGGAATTTAAAGTTAATTTTATCGAATACTTGGCTATCTCGTGATGGAATAATTGCATTCTATTAACAGTTGCACATTAGTTTCTGAGTGATAGTTTACCAGAAACTAATGTGCATATTTCCCAAATATAAAGTGAGTATAGTTAGTATAGCTCCTTGGTTAGGCTTATCAGAAACTCTTGGTAAATCCTCTTTGCTTTTCATTAGTTAATTTATGATTTGAAATTTTACCCAATGCAGTAGTTATCATTACTATCTCTTTTGAATTTTTCCCCTTGTGGTATATATGTACTAGGTAGTACATATACTAGGTAGGAGTATATGTACCTACTATATATATGTGTGTGTATATATATATATGCATATGTGTGTGCGTGTGTGTGTGTATACATACCTAGGAACACATATACCAAAAGGGGAACATTTCTTAAGAGATATTAATCATGACTACTGCATTGCATAACATTTTAAAACATATCTTAATCTTTCTTCCCCACTACCACATGCAGATTACATTCAGATCTCTTTTTCTGTAATCTGCATGCGGTAGTGGGGAAGAAAAAGATTTAAAGCAGGAACATTTGAAAATGAGAAGCAGAAAAAGTGGTCTTCCTGAGGGAATAGTCTTTCTCGTGGCATGCTGCCCAGACACTGCTGTTCCTTCCTGGCTAAAGCAAGGGGGAAGGTGAAAGGCAGAGGCCAAAAAACAGAGTCGAATTGTGGTGGGAAACAGGGCTTCATGGAGGTTAGCAGTTTAAAAGCCGGAATGTCCGGTTTGAGTGTAACACAGGCCAGGAAGCTGTAATGGTCAGTCAGTGGCAACTGGGCAGGGCAGCGTGGGAGTCAGGGCTGTCACTCAGAGCAATAGTCAGTGTTCCCAGTGAGAGTGGGACCCTATGGTCATGCAACCAAGGTGTAGTGTCTCAGAAGGATCATGTGACCTACAGTCCACCTTTTTGAAGAACTGTGCAGTAGAGAGACAACTGCAGACAAAAAATGGAGACACAAGGAAATATCCCAAAGACAGCACAAAGAACAAATACGCAGGGGTCAAGAGAAAACAGTGTAAATGGCAGTAGCCAGAGGAACAGTGGCAGTAACAGCGGCAGAAAACTGGAACACAAAGCCAATGATTTTGCATCAGGATCAAAGATGCTAGGAAAACACAGCGGGAATCTGAGAGCCCCAGATGTCCACTATCAAGTACCAGTGAGATATCCAAAGTAGGGATAGCACGTGTTGTCAAGGTGGAAAAGAAAACAAAACAAACAAACAAACAAAAACAAACAAAAAAACCAGAATTCAAACCTAGCCTACCACTTTAATATTTCATGATGTGTCAGGGCATGAAAAAAAATATGTCCAGTGTGATCAGGTAGGACAGACAGAACCAGGGCCTAGAACAAGGTGTGCCTGCTATAATGGGGCATGGACTTCTAGACAAAAGAGATTCCTGAATAACCTTCCCAGGAGAACACTCTTCCAACAGAGCCTGCTCTCTTAAATCATCCCCACCCAGCTGACTCTGGGAGATTTCAGCAGTGGGGGCCTCTTCAGCCATCTCCTGCCTGCAGCTGAGCTCACTCCAGGCAAGCTGGTGCCAGCAATTAACCCTACAGGTCACAGTTTCCCCCAAGGGATGTGACACCTGGTTCTGCAGTTTTAGCAGGATCCCTGGCTGAGTTCTCTTGCATTCCATCGGCTTGTTTATTAAGCCCACATCTACTAAACTGTCAGAAAAGTTTCAAGCTAGTTTCTCATGACCAAAACATAATCCTATAATCCTTGAAAAATATTTTTGAACAGATAAACTGTACAGCATAGTATCTGACACAGCCAGGCACCTGCAGGCCAACCCATCCCCCAAAGCACAAGCCTCCTCACAGCAGTCTGGTCTGGTTAGTAGGCCCCATCCAATACAGTTAACCCTTTCATGCTAATCAGGGTTCCAATCCTTCCTTGGAACTATAATATTTTCTGTTAGGGTTCAGGTTACATGCAAAAAATATCATAAATAATGATACATGGAATAAGTGTTAACTTTCAGCAAAGAATGCTGTTCATTGACCCAAACACCTTAACAAGATACATTAAAGGTAATATTTGCCTTCAGTAAGCCTAAATATTTTACCTTTGGATGATTAAAAGTTTTTTTTTTTTTAAGAAAGCTCTCATTTAATGGACAACTGGAGGTTTGTTTAGGTTGATTTTTTTTAATAAAATTAAAATTTGACTCTAGGTGGTTTTGAATTTTGAAAGTTTCATTTTCCTGAAAGAATACTGACAAGGAAGCAAAAGCTCTTATTCAATATGAAGCAAGTGTAATATTCCAATTGCCTAGAAGTTTAACTTCCAGCAACTTTAACCAACAAGCTCAAACTGGCTCAAACTGGACAATGAAGGTAAGTGAAAGTGTCCCTGAGCCCTTAAGGAAACTGTAACAAAGGCCATGCACTTTAGTAAGTAGTAGGTGAGGAAGCTACTCTTCAGCCTTTCAACTAAGAACTATTGTTTTTGAATTATGTGTAAAATAATGAGAGGGCTGCGAAAGAAAACTGTGAGAAGAAGGTTCATTAATGAACCACCAACAGAGAGAAAAGTCACTAGATGAGCCACAGAAGCCTGTGCAAACACTCTAAGTGAACCCTGAGTGCCCTGACAGGGCTACAGATAAAATATAATCTATAATGTTCCAAGGCATCACCAAGAAAGGGTTAAATCAGGTTAAGTACTTTATGTTGAATAAAGCACAGAAAGTGCATGAGGCATTTTAGAACTTTTCCAACTTTTGGGAAAACAAAAGGATAGACATTAGTTATGATGGGAAAATGCATTTACAGACACTATCCCATTCCTTCATAGATAATACTCCATTTCTTCATAGAGAATACGGTATCCCTTATAGCTCAATAATAAACAGTAAGAATGGTTCTCAGTTGTTGAGTACCCTCACTCAGATAATCAATGCTGAAGTTCAGCTTCAAATCCAGAATGATCAGGCTTCACACCTTTCCCATTATGCAACAGCTAAACAATAAGAAAGCCTGACTAAAAACAGGCAAATGATTTCATTAGAAATTTCACCAAAGATTATAGAAATGGTCAAGGGGTACATGAAAAGATACTCAACATCATTAGTCATCACAGGAATACAAATCAAAACCAGAATGAGATACTGCTTCACACCTTACAGTTTCCATTTGTATTCATGACCTCCTTTGAAAAGTAGAAATTGAATTGCTGCTGTGGTATAGATTTGTACTATATAACCCTGCAAGACAGAACACTATAAGCAAAATGACAGATAATAACAAGTGAGTGTTGGTTGCAGTTGCTCATGCCTGTAATTACAGCATTTTGGGAGGCCAAGACAGGAGGATGGCTTGAGCCCAGGAGTTTGAGACCAGCCTGGGCAAAATGGCAAGACTCCATCTCTACAACATATAAAAAATAAATAACAAGTGTTGATGAGGGCGTGTAGAAATTGGAACCCTCATACATGCTGTTGGAAACGTAAAATGGTGCAACTGCTTTGCAGAGCAGTCTGTCAGTTCTATAAAACATTAAACGTAGTCACCATATAACTCAACACTTTCACTTCTAAGTGTAATCAGAGAGGAATGAAAACAAATATCCACACAAAATAGTTCATAACAGCACCATTTATAATAGCCAAAAAGTGGAAGCAATCCAAATGTTCATCAACTGATGAATGGATAAACAAAATGTGGTATATTTATATGGCATAATATTATTCAGCCATAAAAAAAGAATGAAGTATTGATACATGCTACAATATGGACAAACCTTGAAAACATCGTGCTAAGTAAAAGAAGTCAGTTGTAAAATATCACATATTATAAAATTCCAATTATAAGAAACCACAGAACAGGAAAATTTGTAACAACAGGAAGTAGATTAGTGGCTACCAGCAGCTGGGGTAGTTTGAGGATGGGAGGGATAGGCAGTGATGGGTAAGTGGTGTGGGGTGTCTTCTTGGAGTGATAAATATGTTCTAAAATTGATTGCGGTAATGATTTCACAAGTCTGTGAATACACTAAAAACAACACCTAATTGTACACTTTAAATGGATGAATTATTTGGTATGTGAATCATATCTCAATGAAGCTGATACATATGAAGACAGGCTTTTTCTTCAACCTACGTATCTTAAGGATCCTTAACATTCAGCTTATTTTCTACTGAATTTTGTAAATTGCTTATGAAACACTGTTGGTTTTTGAGTCATAGCAATGTACTTTTACTGCTTTGTTTTAAGTGTGTGTTCTTCCAAAGGTGCTGAGTAAAGTGAAAATGTTATGTTATTATTTATTCCCAAGAACAGGAAAAAAATATTTAGTAATTATATTTCATAATATATTAATATTAAATCAAGAGGTAAATCTATCTTGGCATGTGAAGTTTTTATTTATTTAATTATTTTTTTGTATCATATATTTAAGGTATACAACATGATGTTTTGATAAAAATCTACACAGTAAAATGATTACTACAGTCAAGCAATTAACATATCTATCACCTTACATAGGTTACCTTTATTTCATAGAAAAAGCATCTAAAATCTATTCTCTTAGCTACTCTTTAGTATACAGCACGATATTATAATCTTCATCCCATGCATTCACTTTCTAGACTTATTTTACACAACTGCAAGTTTGTACTCACTGTAAGTATGTGGATTTGTTTCTAGTTTCTCTATTCTGTTCTATTGGTCTATGTGTCTGATTTTATGCCAGTGCCATGTTGTTTTGGTTATTATAGCTCTGTAGTATAATTTGAAGTCAGGTAAAATGATACCTGCAGTTTGTTCTTTCTGCTTAAGCTAGTTTTGGCTATTCTGGGTCTTTTGTGGTTCCATATAAATTTTAGTATTTTTTCTATTTCTTTGAAGAATGCCACCTGTCTACCTTGTGTTCTATTTTATTGTGGCTGAACTGGCACTCAAACCATAAGACACAGTCCTTCCCACTCTTTCCTCCCCTTTCCACAAGCAGAGAAGCCTCATCTTGTAGCCACTGCCACCCCAGGCCATGAGGAGTACTGCCTGACTACCAATCAACAGTCCTCTTAAGACCCAAGGGCTCTCAAGCTAGCTTGTGGTAAATGTTGCCTGGCCTGGGACTCACCCTTCAGAGCAGTGGGCTGCCCTTTGGCCCAGGACAGGTCCATAAATGCAGTCCATGTGTCAAGTCCTGGAATTGCAGAACCCAAGAGCCCATTTGGTGCTCTGCCCTGCTGTGGCTGTGTTGATACCTTTACTTTTGCTTCTGCTTTTCTCAAGCAGAAGTTTTGCCTCATAGCCACCAAAGCTGAGAATGTGCTGAATCTCACCTGTAGCCAGCAAGTCTCACATGCTCACCAAAGGCCCCTAATGTAGTACCTGGGTTTTGCAGCTTGCTATTTAGGGCCCAGGGTCTCTTCGGTTAGCAGGTGAACGCTGCCAGCACTAGGTCGTTCCCTTCAAGGTCTCAGGTTCTCTTCTGGCCCAGGGTGTTTCTTGAAATATCATCTGGGACCTAGGGCCTGGTATGGGTGTCTCATGCTCGCTGGTGTCTTAGATGCAAGACATTGTCCTCCTCATTCTTCCCTCTCTTCTTCTCAAGTGGGAGGAATGGGTTTGTATTGGAGACTGGAGCTGTGTGGCCTGGGGTTATAGGAGGGATGACGTCAGCACTCCCCTGGCTGCCCAGCTGGCATCTCAGTATGTCAGGTACCTTCCGCAGTCCACTGACTCTGGGTCTAGTTCAGCACTAGGCCGTGCCTATGAGTTGCAGTCCTTACGGCCTAAACTGCCTTTCAAGTTCATTTAGAGACACAGAGCACTGTAGCCCTTGGTGGTGAGGTTTGCAGGAACTCAAGGTTTGACCACTGGGATCAGCAATTCCCCTCTGGCTAGCACTGGTTTAAATGCTCCCTTAGTGGGCGGGTATCTGCTGAGTTTGGTCTACTTTTCTTTTCTGCTCTAGCAGGAAAACACTAAGTTAGTTACGCTTAATTGCTGTGCTTTCCCTCCCCTGCAGTGCCTGGAGATGCTCTCAGCACCAAGCTGCTGCTGCTGGGGGTGAGAGAGGGGTGACATTGTCTTCAAGACTTTTTTGTTAATCTCTTCAGTGCCTTTATCAGTGATATGAAGTTAAAGCCAGGTGCCATGAGTGCTCACCTGATTTTTGGTTCTTACAAAGGTATTTTTTTCTGTGTAGATAGTTGTTTACTTGGTGTCCTTGAAGAGGGGGATGATTGGTGGAGCCTTCTATTCTGCCATCTTGCTTCTCCTATCTATCACATGTCAAAGTTTTTTCTTTACATGTTTAATTCATAACATTATTTTTCCCACTAAAAAATAATGCATAGCAAAAGCCTTTTGCCAGGATGGATTTCAGTCAATGTGATCAGCCTCCTTTTCGAAGTACTTTCTTATTGAGACACAGAGATTCTGTGAAACACTTTCAGTGCCCTGGGAGGGACCAGAAAGGTAACCAATTATGGGAGAGAAGAAATAGAAGGAGCTAATCTTCTCTGTTCTGGCTTGCCTTTCCCCCAAACTCTTAAAAGAATTAATTCACTTCTCTTGGAGATACTGGGAAACTGAGATTGTTATTGGCAGCCATCAAACACTATCCTTAATTTATGGATAGTTACTAAACCACATAATCACACTCAGTTATCCCATTACAGGGCTCAGCAGAGCCCAGGTCTGCAGCCCTGGGTGTGAAGCTCAATTGTGAGAGGTTTTGAGAGTGTTTATTAAAAAGGGCATGAGTGTGCCCAGTCATCGTGCAGACCATTTAGGCTCCCAACACACAGCCCAACGAATGGATCTCATGCATAGGATTTGGCATTCTTCCATTGAAATCCTTTCCTTTAATTGATTTAAAATGATAATTCAACTAAAATAATTATTCTAATCAAACTTCATATCTTTTTGTCGGGTTCTATGGGGAGGCCTCTGCCCTCAATGTTATTTTAGTATTTGCTTCATTTGTTTTCTCACCTGGCTGACTTTGGCTCTCTGACTTTTTGGAAAATTTTATGTCATTGGGCAATTACTGCACCATTCTGGAGCTTTCCTCTCAAGATGCAGGGAACAAGGGAAATAAAATATCCTAGAGAACTGCTGCACTTTGAATTCTTACCAGTGGAGGCCAAGAAATAACTAAGGAAGGAATATGATTGAGGTCACCCATCCATTCATCTAAATGCAAACCTCCAAGTGGCTACCTAGCCTGTGTTAAAGCTGTAAGGTGAGGACAAATGATAGTCTCTCCATCATATTCCTATCTTTTTAAAATTTCTTCATTTTTCTTTCAATGGCTGTTGTACTTTCAAAATGTGTAAGTGTTGTATCAGATCTCAGAAAGTGTTTGATATGATTTGGTTCTGCATTTCCCACCCAAATCTCATGTAAAACTGTAATCCCCATGTGTCAGTGGAGGGGGATGGTGGTAAATGATTTGATCATGGGGGTGGCCTTCCCTTTTGCTGTTCTAATTGTAGAGTTCACATGAGAGCTGATAGTTTAAAAGTGTAGCACTTTCCCTCTCACTCGCTGTCTCTCTTGCCACCATGTAAGATGTGCTTTGCTTCCCCTTCACCTTCTGCCATGATTTTAAGTTTCCTGAGACCTCCCCAGCCATGCAGAACTGTGAGTCAATTAAACCTCTCTTCTTTATTAAAATAAATAAATAATGCAAAATCAACATGGAAAATTCAAAAACTGCAGAAAATACAAGCCAGTCATTCTATTCTCACACACAACATTAACAGCTATTAACATATTGATGTATTTTTTCCTTTGTTTTGCAATGCATTTTTTTCACATATTTGTGATCACATGGTACATTTCAACACTTATTCCCTATCTACTTTCATTATTGCTTTGAGGAATGAACCTAGTGAAACTTGTACCAGAGCCCTGATCTATCTCTTAAGGTACATCTTCCTTCCCCTCTTAACCTTCTCTTTCCGGGAGCTCAGCACCATCATCAATTGAGCCTGAAGACAGTGAAGTTGTTAAGAAGAAAAGCTAAGAAACAAGGCTTGAAGTGTCCATCATCTTGAAGTGCCCATCCATCACCATAAAGCTTACTGCTGTCTCTCAGGGCTACATGGAATGAATCAATACCACAGCAACAGTTCAGTTTCATCTTTGCAAATAAGGTCATGAATACAAAAGAGATGTTAAAGAGACTTAGCACTCTTCTAATCAAGTATCTGACCCCCTCACCATGTCACAGGAGATCTGTCATGCTGTCACAATCTTCTCAATATATGACCTCTTTAATGTTTTTAATAGAACAACACATCAGTTCTCCAGAAATCGAAGGCTGTGTTGCCACTGTTAGGGCATGATTATTAATAGTGTAAAATCATTCCAAGCTGAACATTGTATTTTAAAAGCTTTTTGGCATGGTGGCACACACCTGTAACCTCAACTACTCAGGAAACTGAGGTGGGAGGATCACCTGAGCCCAGGAGTTCGAGGCCAACCTGAGCAATACAGTGAGACCTCTGCCTCTAAAAAATAAAAATTTTTAAAAACACAATGATACAAATTGCATCTATAAGCAGTGTGAAGTCTGTTTAAAGCATCAAGAAATAGAAGCTCTGCACACTGCTATAAAGAAATACCTGAAACTGTGTAACTTACCTTTTTAAAAAAGAGATTTAACTGGCTCACGGTTCCACAGCCAATACATAAAGCATGGCTGGGGGAGGCCACAGGAAACTTACAATTATAGCAGAAGGTAAAGGGGAAGCTGCCACATCCTACATGGTTGGAGCAGGAGGAAGAGTGAGCAAAGGGGAAAGTGTCATACACTTTTAACCATCAGATCTCATGAGAACTTACTATCATGAAAACGGCAAGTGGAAAATGTACCCTCATGATCCAATCACTTCCCAGCAGGTCTCTCCCCCAACATTGGGAATTACAAGTCAACATGAGATTTGGGTGGGGACACAGAGCCAAACCATATCAAGCTCCATCTATTCCAAAGTCCCCAGCCAGAAAAAGCTGATAGATCCCAAACTTGCAAATATAATAAATATAAAGGAGTTATTGTCCTATATATCAGTTGTCCCCAAACCCCAGGCTATGGACGGCTACTGTTCCATGGCCTGTAAGGATAATGAAACCAGGCTGCACAGTAGGAAGTGAGTGGTGGGCAAGTGAACATTACTGCCTAAGCTTTATCTCCTGTCAGATCATCAGGCTTTAAATTCTCATAGGAGTGTAAACCCTATTGTGAACTGTGCATGGAGGGATCTAGACTGCATGCTCCTTATAAGAATCTAGTGCCTGATAATCTGACATGAAACAGTTTTATCCCTAAACCATCTTCCCCCATCCCGCAGTCTGTGGAAAAATTGTCTTCTATGAAACTGGTCCCTGATTCCAAAAAGGTTGGGGACCACTGCTGTGCCTGGGAAATGTGCCTGTGTGCATATGTGTTCTGTTGCAGGAAGTGCTATTTGATCTAGCAAAGCCCAAAGCCCCACATTTAAAAATGTTTGCTAAAGGTAAGATCCACAGATATACACTGCAAGATCTACCAAGGCAACAGCCTTGATGACCATGGTAGCACCTGAAGTTGCTGAACTGTTGGGTAGATGTCAGATAAGAGACCTGCTGCTAATACCCTTGTGAATCATTAGGTCCCAATTTTCTCTTTTACATGCTCATTATTAAAGTGCCTTAGACTGCCTTGTGTACAGATGAAAAGAATATATTTTTAAAAATAAGACACCTTAAGCCAGTTGTTCTTTGAATCTAACTGTGATCGAAAGCGCTATTAGGACAAAAGCAGACATGGATCATTCAAAGCCTATAACATTAGTCACTAATAAATCCTGTGGAGGAACCAAATGTAATTAGATAGGTACATAGTATGATGTCAAATTTACCCATCTTTCCAAGGACTATTGTACTAAGAAAAACAAAGCTAAAATGTGTGTACTTCTGAATCCAAAGGTTTACAGTTATAAACAAGACTAAATTTATTCAATTTACTAGAGTAACCTCAAGCTAAAGTAGCCAGTCCAGTAGACAGGAAAATATTTGGCTAAAACATGGCAAGAAGCACAAACCAACTCTTGAGGAAGTAGTGAGTGTTACGAAAAGGCAGTTGGGGTGGAATAATTTTTTAAATGAGTGTTTTCTTCTACCTTCGCCTTGATAAACAAGCATCTCTGAAGTGAGCAGAAGTCTTAAGGAACAGCTACCTAGTGCAACGATGATGACCAGAGTTCAGTAAACAAGTGGTTGAACTCAAAGGACCCTCCTAAGGTTAATATTCATCAGAGGTTTCTTCTAAGGCTAATCCACTAATTTATATCAAACCATCCATAAGTCCAAATGCCCAATCTAATAGATCCAACACAGAAAAGACAATTTAAATATGGAAAAATATTGAACTATCATATAATTCTCCCCCAAATTTAGTCTTACTGTTTCAGGATAACTGGAAAATATTATGACTGATACTATTTTTCATGCTAGGGGTCAGGGATTTACTGGTTATTCTTTAGGCCATTCTCTAGTTTCTATTTGAATTAGAGAAAAATAATTTAGAAAATTCATTCTCAATCTCCATTTGTCATCTTTCTATATCAAAGACAGATGGAATTAGATGCAAACACATGGGAAGATTTTTTTCTAAGCCTAAAATGTCTTGTGTATTTGTGTATATTCTCATTAGTATACAGGGCTGGACTTTCACTTGGCTGCTACCTTAAAGTAATTTCATCTGGGACATAGAGCGTATCTAGGTTTAGGTTAATTCCACTATAGGAAAAATGCAGAACTTATAAAACAACTTCACTACACAGCTTGTTTTTTCTCTACCCTTCATAAAAACTACTTCTGACCAATGTGCCCAGGGAAGTTTCAGCTACACTCTTCTGGTGCCTCTCTCTCAGCAAACTTTGGATCCTATATCAGGCTTACAGGATTTTCCATGGCACAATTGCTTGCAAAATCAATTTCTGTGTTGTCTTTCCATTTGTATGTTTATACTTATCTCTTATTTTTGAAATTGAACCAGCAGTCATAGTCTTTCTCATCAGCATTTGAGGTCTGTTTGCCACTAAACATTTACTGTCTTTAAATAGCCCCCCCCACACACACACAGGATTTACCTTATTTAGCTGCCATCACTATCCTCCAATAAACATTTTAACTTAAAATATTTCTTTACATAGTTGGCAGGACTGGCTTCCCATGTTCAGTGGTAGTAGATTAAGTTTGTTTTTTCTATTTGTTTCTACCCACCTCCCTGAATCACTCCTTCCCTAGTCTCAGATAAGAAGTGAAAGAGGGTACCATTTCAGCTATTTTAAATTAAAAGGAAACCATGAAAGATCAAGAAGAAAATATGGAAGGATATTAATCTTTTGTTAGAATGGGCTAGACTTTTACAAACACAAGAGCAAAAACAAAAAGTCATGAAATAAAAGATGTGTGGACCTAACAACTAAAAAATACAAATATTCTGTATGTTGAAACAAAATTAAATTGTAAACAAGAAGCTGGGAAAATATGTTTACCAAACATATGTGATATGCAAAAAAGATAATAAAAATATAACTTAGTAAGTTCGCCAAACAACAGTATATGGTCTTTTGCCTATTTATCTTTTCAAAAATATAACTTTTTTATATTGGTTTGTAAAAGCTATTTGTATATTAACAACATTAACCCTTTTTGTGAGTCACTGGCAAAATGACACAAGGGTAGGGGTAGTAATGTGACACAATCTTGCAAGTAAGTATCTGCTGGAGGAGAGAGGCATTACTAGGAAACCTGGCTACGTTGATTAAAAATACAGACATCACATACATTACTCACCTCATTCTTCCTGCCTTAGACAAGGGTGGGATGGCTGAAGCTGGGGCAGTCATCTTGCAAACATATCACTGAGCTGCTCAGACTGGGACTTAAACCATTGGCTCCTCTGCTTCTCAGGCTTTCAGAGTTGAACTGAATTGAACTGAATTCCAACACTGGCTTTCCTGATTCCTCAGGTTGCAGATAAAACAATATCAGCAGCTGCTTACTTCAAGACATCTGTTTGTGTGAGAAAAAAAATAAACCCTTGTTAGTTTAAGCCACTGTTAATAAGGTTTCAGATACTTTGGGCCAAAAACATTTTTCATGGATGTTCCTCACGTGATTAAGCAATTCACACACAAAAAGTGAGCTACAGATGGACAATAATTATGAATGTTATTTCACTTTTGTGATTGTTACTTTTATGTGTCAACTTGACTTGGATAAAGGATGCCAAGGTAGCTGATGAAACATTATTTCTGGGTGTTTCTGTGAGAGTATTTCGAGAAGAGATTAGCCTTTAAATTGGTAGACTCAATAACGAAGATTGCTGTCACCAATGCAAGTGGGTATCATGCAATCCTGTTAAGGGCCTGAATAGAACAAAAAAGCAGAGAAAGGATCTCTTTGCTTTTATTTGAGCTGAGACCTCTATCTTCTCCTTCCCTAGGGCATTGGTGCTCCCAGTTCTTGGGCCTTTGGGCTCAGAGCGGGACTTACACCATTGGCTCCTCTGCTTCCCAGGCCTTCAGACTTGAAATGAATTGGACTGAATTGCAACACTGGCTTTCCTGATTCCTCAGCTTGCAAATGACAGATCATGGAATTTCTAGGTCTGCATAATCACATAAGTGAATTCCTATAATAAATCTCCTCATATATATATATATATATATACACACACGCACATATATGCATATACATACATATATATCAATGTATAATTCCATTTATTGATATTAAATTTATATATATATATGTGTGTTTGTGTGTGTGTGTGTATACATATACATGGACACATTTATATAATTGGTCCTGTTTCTCTGGAGAACGTAATACAACTTCACAAATAATAAAATATATTAAAAATAACCACCTTGAAGACTTTATGCCAAGTGAAAGAAACCAGTCAAAAAGGACAAATATTGTATGATTCCATTTGTATAAGGTCCCTAGAGTAGTGCAATTCACAGGGACAGAAAGTAGAAGAGTGGTTGCCAAGGGCTGAGGGAAGGAGGAATGGTGAGATAGTGTTTCATGGGTACAGAGTTTTAGCTGGGAAAGATGAGAAAGTTCTGGAGATGGATGGTGGTGATGGTTGCACAACAATATGAATGTACTTAATGCCACTGAACTGCACACTTAAAAATGTTTAATGGTAAATGGTAAAACTGGTAAATTTTGTATTATATATCTTTTACCATAATAAAAACGTTAAAAGTCAGAAAAATAACATTTTAAATTAATAAATAATACTATTTTTCAATTTTAAAACTGACTACATTTAAATGTTTTTTGTTAATTTTGTTAATGATGGTCTGCTGGTTCTGAGTGTAGGGAAACAGGCATTCTCACATACTACTGGGGACAGTCTAAACTGGCCAAACTACTTTAGAGGGAAATATGGTCAATTGTACTAAAAAGTTTATACACTTTAACAAAGTGATCCTACTTCTAGTAACACAGCCAATAAAGTAATCAAGATTGTAGATAATGTTTTGTGTCCAAAGATGTTCATAACAACAATGCCTATAATATTAAACTATTTGAAACGGCCTATGTGTCCAGAAAGTGATTGATTAAAATATATTGCTCTCTATTCTTTCCATGGAGCACTATATCGGAATGATGAAAAATGGAGTAGAGTAGCTCTGCATATTTGCTGCACATTTGAATCACCTAAGGAGATTTTACAATTCCTAGTGCCAGCTATATCTCATATCCAGTAAACCAGTATTTCTGGAGGTGGGGCCCAGGGATCGGTACTTTTTAAATCTACCCTCACCCCCACCACCCACTGATTCTAATGTGCAGCCAAGCTTAAGAACCACTGATGTAGATTTCTATTTATTGACATGGAAAAATATAAATATTCACTAGAATTTGATGATAAAAGCAGATTATAGAACAGTCTGTATAGCATGAGCTCATTTAAAAATATAAATGCGTGGGCGTTCTGAGTAAAGATGATGGATTGAACACCTACATTTGCTTTTACTTCCTCCTGAAACTCCACTAAAACAACAATAAAAAGATATACTGATGAGGAAAAAATAACTGGAGGGAGGAACAGCAACAAAATTTTGGAAGCTAGAAAGCATTTGAATGGTGACTTAGAATGAAGCTGAATCCCAAACCAACAGTGGTTGGTAAGCAAATTTACAATGCAGAACTCCCATCCCTTATGATTAACTAATCAGTAGACGTGGATACCTCCGGAAGGGATGAAAGAAAAGGTCACTATAAAGTTTACTTAAGAAGCAGTTAAAGCTCCTGATTCCACAACCCCAGCAGGAGTGGGAGGCTTATTTTCTGAAGAGAATAAAATGAAATGTCTCCAGACGGAGTCACCAGACACACTTGTGGACTAAGGGTGCTGTGCTAATAGTAGATGGATTCTGTTAATGCCAAGACCTCCAGCTCCTTTTCTCTACTCAGTTTCCAGAGCTGTAGTTGCCAGGTTTATCATCTTCCAGGAAGGAATTTGAAAGGAATCTGAGTAGCCCAAGAAGAGAGACATGTACTTGTTATGGGCTTATTTGGGCCTCCGAAAATTCATATGTTGAATTCCTACCACAGAATGTTACTGTAGTTGGAGATAAGATCTTTAAAGAAGTATTTTGGTAAAAATGAAGTCATTAAGGTAGGCCCTTATCCGATGTGACCGGTATCCTTATAAGAGAAAATTTGGACACAGACACATACAGAGGGAAGGCTATGGTGAAGATACAGGGAGAAAATATCCATCAACAAGTCAAGGAGAGACACTTTAGAATAAATAAACCCTGACAACACCTTGTCTTGGACTTCTGACATCTAGAATTGTGAGAAAATAAATTCTGTTATGTAAGTCACTTAGTATGTGCTACTTTGTTATGGCAGCCCTAAGAAACTAATATACTTCTATACCAAAATTCTCCCCGAAATGGCCTCACCATACATACACGGTATAGTGAAACTAAGTTGACAAGGCCCACACACTCTCAGATATTCCAATGGACATCTGGTCCCTCTCTTTTAAAATTTAGCAGCATCCAAGGCTTATCAGACATTTGTGGAACACTTCCAACATAAAAGATAGAATCCAAAGCAAACAAACAAAAAGACTCAAGGAAAGCAGGAACTATTCATGAAGGACAAAACCACATGCTACAACATGATGAACTTTGAAAACATTATGCTAAGTTAAAAAACCAGACACAAAAGGCCACGTATGTTATGATTCCATTGATATTAAATGTCCAGAATAGGTAAATCCATGATGATAGGAAGTAGATTAGTGGTAGCTATAGAATTGACTGCCCTACATCTTTTCTTTTTGAAACCTTCCATTGCCTTACTGGGGAGAAAATTCATCATCACACAACTCTGCTTCCCCTACCTCAAGAGTGTGTACTTGCCCCAAGTTGACCAACATATACCATACTCCTGAGCATGCTGTTTGTTCCCTAACATTGTACACATAAAGCCAAGCCTGGATCTTTTTCAGGATTGATATAGAGATTGGTTATGAAAGTGCCTCTTCTAACACTGTAAGCACCAGGGACAATGTAAGCCTGGAGTTGTCGAAAGCTGCCTTTGTAGCCTAGGGTGAGAGGACTGCTTAAGAATGAAGCCAACACTAAGGGAAATAGAGCAAAAAGATGGAAAGAGAAAAATAGAACTGAAATGATATTATTTGAATGTCTGCAACGAGCTTCACCTTTGGTGATGCAAGATTATGTGAGCCATCAGACTCCTTTTTTTTCGTTTTTGCTTAAGCTCATGCTCATTTGAGGTAAGTTTCTGTCAAAATCAAAATTCTTGACTAATTCAATAATTCATTGCATTGGTATTTCAGAGCAGAATAACTATATGAGCAGTGATATGGTTTGGCTTCATGTTTCCACCCAAATTTCATGTTGAATTGTAATTCCCAATGTTGGGGAAGGGACCTGGTAGAAGGTGACTGGATCATGGGGGAGGATTTCCCCGATGCTTTTCTCATGATAATGAGTGAGTTCTCATTATATCTGGTTGTTTAACAGTGTGTAGCACTTCCTCCTCTCTCTCTCCTGCTCTGCCATGGTAAGACATGTTTGCTTTCACTTCACCTTCTGCCATGATTGTTAAGTTTCCTGAGGTTTCCCCAGCCATGCTTCCTGTACAGCCTGTAAAACTGTGAGCCAGTTAAACCTCTTTTCTTTATAAATTACCCATTATCAGGTAGTTCTTTATAATAATGTGAGAACAGACTAATAAAAGCAGTAATCACTAGAATATGCTAATTTTGTCAGTTTCACCAAGGTAGATTCCAATTGTGGCAAGGATTCCTTGGACAATCAAAAAAATTCAGTTACAAAAGTTTCTGCCCCCTGGATTTACTCATACTTCGATAAGATCTTTTAATGGAATAGAGATCCTATTAGGCAATCAAATAATATTGTATCTGTAATTCAACATTAGCGAAGTGTGTGCAAAAAGTTAATTTTTAAAAAGCAGTGTTATTTTCAGAAATGGCATATGTCTTAAATTTGAGCTATAAGATATACGATACAGTTGAAGACATGATAAAAGGAATTTATAATTCTAGCCTAAATTTCACAAATAGGGAGCAAGATGGTGCAATAGAAGTCTCCACCAATCAACCCCTCTTCAAGGACACCAAGTAAACAACTATTTACACAGAAATAATACCATCATAAGAATCAAATATCAGGTGTGCACTCAAGAGTACTTGGCTCTAACTTCATATAACTGATAAAGGTACTGAAGAGATAGAAAAGCACCTGAATTGCCAACACTGCTCCCCAACCCTGCAACAGCAGCATTGGGGAAGAGGGTATCTCTGGGTGCTGGGTGAGGGAGAGCACAGCAATTATGAGGCACTGAACTCAGTGCTGTCCTGTTAGAGCAGAAAAGAAAATCACTCCAAATTCAGCTGATGCCTGCCCAAAGAGGGAGCATTTAAACCAGCCGTAGCCAAAGGGGAATTGCTGATCCCAGCAGTGTGAACTTCAGTTCCTGCAAACTTTGCACAGAGGGCAACAGTGCTCTAGGTTTCCATGAAAACTTGAAAGGTCGCCGAGGCCATAAATATTGCAAGACTTAGGTGAGTCCTAGGGCTGAAATGTGCCCAGAGACAGTAGACAGGGAATGGTTCACACGACCTGTTAAGACACCAGCCCAGACAGCTAAAAGAGTGCTGGCATCACCCTTCCCCTAACCACAGGCTGCACAGCTGTCAGCTGCAAAAGAGACCCCTTCCTTCTGCTGGAGGAGAGGAGAGAGAAGAGTGGTGAGAACTATGCCTTCCATCTTGGATACCAACACAGCCTCAGCAGGATAGGGTACTGGACAAAGTCATGAAGCTCCCTTTCTAGGCCCTAGCTCCCAGATGATATTTCTAGATATGTCCTGGGCCAGGAAGGAACCAGATGCCTTGAAGGCAAAAACCTAGTCCTGGCAGCAGTCATCACTTAACTGAAGAGCCCTCGGGCCCTAAACAACCAGCAGCGATACCAGGTACTACATCAAGGACCTTGGGTGAGATTCTGAAATTCGCTGGCTTTAAGTGAGACTTAGCACATTACCAGATGCAGTGACTGTGGCATGAAACTCCTTCTGTTTGAGAAAAGCAGAGGGAAAAGTAAAGGGGACTTTGTCTTGCACCTTAGTTACCAGCATAGCCATAGGCGGGTAGAGCACCAAGTGGACTCCTAGGGTCCTTATATTCAGGACTTCACTTTTGGACAGCATCTATGGACCTGTCCTGGGCCAAGGCATCTATGGACTACCCTGAATAGTGAGTCCTAGGTCATGCGACATTCACCACAACCTTGGGCCTTAAGGGAATATCAGCACTAGTCTGGCAAAACTCCCCCCTGGACTATGGTGGTGCCTATGGGGTGAGGCTGCTCTGCCTCTGGAAAAAGCAGGGAACAGTAGGAAGGATGCATCTTGCGGTTTGAGTGCTAGCTCAGACACAGTACAATAGAACACCAGGTAGAATTCTAAGGTTTTTGACTCTAGTCTCTGTCTCCCAGACAGCACCTCTGGAACCACTCAGGGGTGGGGGGAACTCACTGCCCTGAATGGAAGTACACAGGTGTAGATGACTTTTTCATCAGCTGATTGCAGAACTGCAGGGCCTTGAGCAAAAATAGGCAGTAGCTAGGGAGTAGTTACAGCAGACCTTTGGTGAGAACCAGTGCTGTGCTGGCTTCAGGTCTGATCCAGCACAGTCATAGTGGTAGTAGCCACAGGGGTGCTTGTAGCATTCCATCCTCAGCTTCAAGTGTCTCAGAACACACACACACAGAAAGAGAGAGAGAGAGAGAGAGAGAGAGAGAGAGAGAGAGAGAGACTATTTGGGAAAAAGTAAGGGAAAAGAACAAGAGGCTCTGCCTAGAAATCCAGAAAATTCTCTTGGATCTTGTCTAAGACATTTAATAATCAAACTCCCAAAGATCAAAGACAAAGAAAAGATTCTAAAAGTAGCTAGAGAAAAGAAACAGATAATATAAAATGTGGCTTTGATATGTCTGGCAGCAGACTTTTCAGCGGAAACCTTACAGGACAGGAGAGAGTGACATGACATACTTAAAGTGCTGAAGGAAAAAAAATATTTTACCATAGAATAGTGTATTCAGCAAAAAAAAATATGCTTCAAACCTGAAGGAGAAATAAAGATTTTCCCAGACAAACAAATCCTGAGGGATTTCATCAACACCAGACCTATTCTACAATAAATGCTAGAGGGAGTACTTCAATCAGAAATAAAAGGATATTAATGCACAATAAGAAATTATCTGAAGTGTAAAACTTACTGGTAATAGTGAGTACACAGAAAAACATAAAATATTATAACACTGTAACTGTGTTGTGTAAACTACTCTTATCCTAATTAGAAAGATTATGTGATGTCCCAATCAAAAATAATAACTACAACTTTTCAAAACATAGTACAAGAAGATGTAAATGGAAACAAAAAAAAGTCAAAAAGCAGGAGGACAAAGTTAAGCCATAGAGTTTTTATAAGTTGTCTTTTTGCTTGTTTGTTTGTTTATGCAAATAGTGTTACATTGTTATCAGGTTAAAATAGTGGCTTTTAAGATAGTATTTGCAAGCCTCGTGCTAACCTAAAACCAAAATTCATACACTGGAAGCAAGGAAAATAAAAAGCAAGAAACTAAATCATATCACCAGAGAAAATCACCTTCACTAGAGGAAGACATGGAAGAAAGAAAGAAGAAAGAGAAGATTACAAAAGAACCAGAAAACAAATGATGAAATAGCAGGATTATGTCCTTACTTACCAATCATAACATCTAATATAAATGTACTAAACTATCCAGTCAAAAGACAGACTGGCTGAATGGATGAAAAAAACAAGACCCATTGATCTGTTGCCTACAAGTAACACATTTCACCTATAAAGACACATACAGACTGAAAATAAAAGGATGGAAAAAGATATTCCATACCAATGCAAACCAAATAGAAGCAGGAGTACCTATATTATATCAGACAAAATAGATTACAATACAAAAAGTGTAGGAAGAGACAAAGAAAGTCACTATATAATGATAAAGGGGCCAATTCATCAAGAGGATATAGTAATTATAAGTATATATGCATCCAACACTGGAGTACCAGATATATAAATGAAATATTATTAGAGCTAAAGAGAGAGATGGACCCTTATGCAATAATAGATTGCAACTTCAACACTACACTTTCAACATTGGACAAATCTTCCAGACAGAAAATAAACAAAGAAACATTGGACTTAATCTGACCTATAGACCAAATGGATCTAATAGATATTTATAGAACATTTCATCCAAGAGCTGCAGAATGCACACCCTTCTCCTCAACACATTGATCATCCTCAAGGATAAAATATATGTTAGGTCACAAAACAAGTCTTAAAACATTCAAAATAATTGAAATGATATCAAGCATATTTTCTGACCACAATGGAATAAACCAGAAATTAATAATAATAAAAATTTAAGAAACTTTACAAATACATGGAAATTAAACAATATGCTCCTGAATGACCAGTGGGTCAATGAAGAAATTAAGAAGAAACTTGAAAAATTTCTTCAAAGAAATGGTAATGGAAACATGAAATACCAAAACCTATGGGATACAGCAAAAGCAGTACTAAGAGAGAAGATTTTACTGTAAGTGCCTACATCAAAATAAAAAAGAGGAAGAACTTTAAATAAACAACCCAATGATACATCTTAAAGGACTAGAAAAACAAGATCAAACCAAACCCAAAATTAGTAGAAGAAAAGAAATAATCAAGATCAGAGTAAAAATATATGGATTTGAAATGAAGAAAACAATAAAAGAGATCAATGAAACCAAAAGTTGGTTTTTGAAAAGTTAAAAAAAAAACAAACCTTTTTCCAGACTAACTAAAAGAGAAAAGACTCAAATAAATAGAAACAGAAATGAAAAAGGAGACATTAAAACTGGTACTACTGAAATTCAGACAATCATTAGTGGCTACTATGAGCAAACATATGCCAATAAACTGGAAAATCTACAAGAAATAGACAAATACCTAGAAATATACAACCTACCAAGATTGACCCCTGAAGAAATCCGAGACCTGAGCAGACCAATAACAAATAATGAGATCGAAGTGGTAATAAAAATTCTCCCAGTAAAGAAAACCAGGGAACCCAATGACTTCGCTGTTGAATTCCACCAAACATTTAAAGAAGAACTAATACCAATCCTACTCAAACTATTCTAAAAAATACAGGAGGAGGGAATATTCCCAAACACATTCTATGATGCCAGTATTACCCTGATACCAAAACCAGACAAACACACATGAAAAATGTAAAGTACGGGTCAATATCTCTGATGAATATTGATACAAAAATCCTGAACAAAATACTAGGAAACCAAATTTAATAATAAATTAAAAGAATCCTTCATCATGACAAAGCTCTGGAATGCAAGGATGGTTCAACATATGCAAATCAGTATGATACATCATAGAAACAGAATTAATGATAAAAATCATATGATCATTTCAACTGATGCTAAAGAAACATTTGATAAAATTCAACATCCCTTCATGATAAAAACCCTCAAAAACCTGTGGCTAGAAGCAACATACCTCTATATAATAAAAGCCATCTACAACAGACCTATGGCTAGTATCATATTGAATGGGGAAAAACTGAATGCCTTGCCGCTCAGATCTGGAACACAAGAATGTCTACTTTCACCACTGTTATCCCACATAGTACTGGAAGTCCCAGCTAGAGCAATCTGAGAGAACAAGTAAAGGGCATCCAAATTGGAAACGGAGAAGTCAAATAATCCTTATTTGCAGTTGATATGATCTTATTTTTGGAGAAACCTAAAGACTCCAACAAAAAAATATGAGAACCAATAAATTCAATAAAGTTGCCGGATACACATCAACATACAAAAATTAGTAGCATTTCTATATGCCACAGGGAATAAACTGGAAAAAGAAATTAAAAAGTAATCCTATTTACAATAGCCACAGATGAAATTAAATACCTAGGAATTAATCAAAACATGCACAATCTCTACAATGAAATTGATAAAACACTGATGAAAGAAATTGAAGCGGATCCAAATCATTGAAAAATTTTCCATGTTCATGGATTGAAATAATCAATATTGTTAAAATGCCCATACTACCCAAGGCAATCTACAGATTCAATGAAATCCCTATCAAAATACCAAAGACATTCTTCCCAGAAATAAAAAATAATAATTCTAAGATTTATATGGAACCACAAAAGACCCAGAATAGCCAAAACTATCCTAAGCAGAAAGAACAAAACTGCAGGTATCACTTTATTTGACTTCAAATTATACTGCAGAGCTATAGTAACCAAAACAGCATGGTACTGGCATAAAATCAAACACATAGACCAATGGAACAGAATAGAGAAACTAGAAACAAATCCACACTCTTACAGTGAACTCATTTGCAACAAAGGTGCCAAGAATATATACTGGGGAAAAGACAGTCTCTTTAATAAATGGTGCTGGGAAACCTAGGTATCCATCTGCAGAAGAATGAAACTAGATTTCTACCTCTCACCATATTCAAAAATCAAATCAAAATGGATTAAAGACTTAAATCTAAGACTTCAAACAATGAAACTATTCCAAGAAAACTTTGAGGAAAATCTCCAAGACATTGGTCTGGTCAAAAATTTATTGAGCAATACACCATAAGCACAGGCAACCAAAGCAAAAATGAACAAATGGGATCACATCAACTTATAAAGCTTTTACACAGCAAAGGATACAATCAGCAAAGTGAAGAGATGACCCACAGAGTGGGAGAAAATATTTGCAAACTACTCATCTGACAAGGGATTCATAACCAGAATGTATAAGGAACACAAACAGCTCTATAGGAAGAAATCTAATAACCCAATGAAAAGATGGACAAGAGATTTTAAAAGACTTTTCCCAAAAGAAGACATATGAATCGCAAACAGGAATATTAAAAGGTGCTAAACATCATTGATCATCAGAGAAATGCAAATCAAAACCACAACAAGATATCATCTCGTGACAGTTAAAATGGCTTAAATCCAAAAGACGGGCAATAACAAATGCTGGAGAGAAAGTGGAGGAAAGAAAACACCTGTAGGGTGTTGGTGGGAATGGAGATTAGTAGAACCACTATGGAGAGCAGTTTGGAGGTTCCTTGACAAACTAAACATTTTGCTATTGTATGATCCAGCAATCCTATTGCTGGGTATATACCCAAAAGAAATAAATCAGTATATTGAAGAGATATCTTCACTCCCATGTTTGTTTTAGCACCGTTCACAATAGCTAAGATTTGAAAGCAACCTAAGTGTTCATCAACAGATGAATGCTTAAAAAAAATGTGGTACTTATGAACAATGGAGTATGGAGTACTGTTCAGCCAGAAACATGAATGAGATTCTGTCGTCTGCAACAACATGGATGGAACTGGAGATAATTATGCTAAGTAAAAGAATGAATAAGACATATCATTTGATCCCACAACAAGGTGACTACAGTCAATAATAGCTATACATTTCAAAATAGCTCATAGAGTATAAATAGATTGTTTGTAACACAAAGTATAAATGCTTGAGGGGATGGATAACCCATTCTCCATGATGTGATTATTTCATATTGCATGCCTGTATCAAAACATCTGATGTATTCCGCAAATATATACACTTATTATGTACTCACAAAACCAAAAATTTAAAAAGACTTAAAGTTTATCAAAAAACAGGGGCAAGGGGAGGGACAGCATTAGGACAAATACCTAATGCACGCGAGGCTTAAAACCTAGATGACAGGTTGATAGTTGCAGCAAACCACCATGGCACGTATATACCTATGTAACAAACCTGCATGTTCTCCACATGTATCCCAGAACTTAAAATAAAATATAAAGAAAAATTTTCAAAAAATATATTTCACAAATAATTTGCAATCTTTTAAATTTTTTAAACATTATTTTGTAATCATTATAATTTACTCTTTATAACCTGCAATATATATGTGTGTGTGTATATATATATATTCTCCTTAGAGTGTATTTTCAGAATTAAAAGAGAAAAATGTTTTCAATTACTATTGGCAAACAATTAGTTTATGTGGGACTCAGATCAGTGTGAGTTTTTACTTCAGCGGGTTTTTTTATTAATTGAATATATTAATTTTCCTTTACAGAGAAAAGACTGAAGTAAGGAGAGAAGAAGGAGAAGAAGGGAGGAAAAGGAAATACAAAGGAAAAGGGAATAATAGCTAGTATTTGAATCATTTGTTAACTATAAGCATAATTTTGAATTTTCAGGTGCAAAAGTAGAAGGCAAAAGATTTTGCATAATTATGATTCTTTCAAGTCAGATTCTGAAATGAATGTGTTCTAATTTGATATAAACAGACTAACTCGATGGTATGCATCTTATCACACTTAATTGTCAGAAAAATGTCCAGTTTTTAAAAAATCTTGTTTAATCTTATCTGAGAGCCACACTTATTTAATGTAAAAGTTGAAACTAACAGCCACCTAATAAAATATCTCCTTTGTTTGTTTGTTTTTTTAATAATATCTCCTTTTAATCAGTAAAGATTTCTTCAGATAAAACCACTTTTAAGCATATAAAGTACAATATAAGGAAATGTCATTTGTATAAATATCCAATCCATTAGCATAATAAAACTTCTAGATTTAATTACAATCTAGTATTTATAAAAAAATTTGTATTTTAATATTTAAAAAGCAATCAAATTTACTCTCTTCACAATCAGTTAAAAGTGAATTACGGTAATTCAGACATATTGGCTTATAACATGGTTTGGCTGTGTCCCCACCCAAATCTCATTTTAAATTGTAGTTCCCATAATCCTCATCGTGGGAAGGACAAAGTGGTAGGTAATTGAATCACGGGGGTTTTTACCCCCATGGTGTTCTCAGGAGATCTGATGGTTTTATAAGGGGCTTTTTCCCCCTTTTGCTCAGTACTTCTCTTTCCTGCCATCATGTGAAGAATGATATGTTACTTCCCCTTCTGCCATGATTGTAAATTTCCTGAGGGCTTCCTAGCCATGCTGAACTGTGAGTCAATTAAACCTTTTTTTTAAATAAATTACCCAATCTCAGGTATGTCTTTATTAGCAGCATGAGAACAGACTAATACATAACAAACTGCTGCTTTCCCTGTCTTAATTTTTATTTTATCAAAGTAATGAATGCACATGGTACCAAAAGGTACAGAATATCCTATGATGAAAGGCCGAGATTCTCTCCAAACTCACTCTTCCCCAACCCTGAACCCAGTTTTCAAAAGCAGTCAATTTTTACTGTTTTCCACTTTGAGCTCTCTGTAAGTATGGATGATGTGCTTAGACCGCTATTTCATGGTTTGTATCTGTTGAGCCTCAAATAGTCCTGATATGAAAAACAAGCACTTAATTCACACAGTTCCTCTGGTCCTCTCTCATCTTCCTGATTTTTTATCTTTGTTATTTTTCGTTCTCCTCTGGTTGCCTAGGTAACTTTAAATACTTGTGAAATGTGATATACAAAATGGTATCACTCTGCTTTAGAGCTCTAAAATGGAGTCAGGAAGTCATTCTAAGAAGGACTACCTACACAGCTTGCAACCTTGCAAAAAACAAAAACAAAACAGAAACTTGCCTTGAACTTTTGAACTAGGCCAAACTGCAGTGACCACATCTTGGAAAACAGCCAAATTTCACCAGCACTACAACTCCTGAACAGCAACCAATGAAGTATGGACTCACTTACCAAGCCAGCCACCTACACCAAAGATGATTCTTTCAAAACAATTTGCACGATCAACATTCTTTTAAAAATCTCTACTCTCCTTTTCCTCTTGGGAACACAATTTCATTTCTAGCCCAACCTGTGTCTCCTGAATTGCAGTTCTTAAGATCGCAATAAACACTTTGTCTTACTGCTTTACTGTCTAGTCTTTTGCCTCTTCTTGGTTGACATTAAATGGTGTCAGAATAGAGTGGGATACAAAGCAACTTTCCCCTGCATTCTAACACTGTCATGGATTCAAGCATGGTACCTGTAGGATCCCTATGTGTTCCATTGTCTCCCCAACAGCCCAGGACTTCACTGGTGAGTCCTCTTATGTCCTTGAACCTCCCTCTTTGATTAAGTTCAGCCCTTTATTGAGAGTCTTTTGTTACTGGCTGTCAACAAAGGAATTTTTTGCTTTTTGATGAGTATTCATAGATACTTTTGCTTCTAAGGGTATAGGTTATGTCATTCCCTTCTGGAAGCCCTGCTGGTTTCTTGTGCAAAAAAATATGGTCCTTCATTTCATAAATTTCTTTCTTGATGGATTGATATTACTAAAAATGGTTTGGAATTACAATGGCCAACGTGAGGATCTTTTGATCTCTTGAAACTTGTTTTCCTCCATGGAAAATTAGAAGGGCTAAAAAGAAAGATTAAAAGATTAAACTGCCCAAATGGGACATCTACTTTAATTTGGTATCTTGAGGCAACTAAAAGACTCCAGGAATGTAAACTAGTGTTCCTAAGAGATAACAATACCAAATGAGCTCAGAGACCCTAAATTGAGAAAAAAAGTAGAAGCTTCTATTAATAATAGTAAAACAAATCTGGAATTGTGCATGCCTCTGTTTGTCTTTGGCCTGTGTTGCCTCCTGCTCCCATCCCTACCCCTTCCATCCATCCCACTACTACCCTCTGCACCCTCTTGCTTATGTGGTAAAAATGTATTCTAAACTGGAAAAATTATCTCCTGGGCTCTATGGAGAGGCTTATTGGATGGAGTCACTATTGGAATAGGAACACCATTAGAAATTCTACTCATCAGTAGCCAAAAGATGAATCTTTTAAATTAGAAAGACTCCTTTATTTGAAAAATAGTTTAGAGATTTGTCATTCTAAATAATTATTTGTATTTATGGGAGGATTAAAAATATTTTAGGTGCATAATAATATCATGGCTAGCCCTAGAAATTCTGACAAAATTAAAAAACAAAGATCTGATCTCAAACAAAGTTAAAATCCTTTGTATGCTCAAACGGACTGCTTTGGATTCCCTGTGGGATTTATACAGGACGGGCACTCCATCCTACAGTTTAGTGGCTAGGATTTGGCACTTTACTGCTTTTTCCCTGGTTTGATTCCCAATCAGGAAACCATTCCCTGCTGATGTAAGTCTTTTAAATCAGAAGAAAGATGTATTTAAAAACTTGTTTGATGTTTGTGTGACTCAACATTTTGGGGTACTGATTTGTTATTGATCCTTTTTCCTTCTATGGACAACTTTTGATTTTCTGTCTTACCAACTGACATGGTTTGGATATTTGCTCCCTCCAAATCTATTTCAAAATTTGATCCCCAATATTGGAGATAGATCCTGGTGGGAGGTATTTGGAACATAAGGGCAGACCCCTCATGAATGTCTTGGTGTGTCTTCACAGTAATGAGTGATTTCACACTGTATTAGTTTACGTGAGAGCTAGTTGTTTAAAACAGCATGGCACACCTGCCCTCTCTTGCTCCCTATTTCGTCATGTGACATGACATGCCTGTTTGCTTTTCACCTTCCACCATAATTGGAAGCTTCTTGAGGTTCTTACCAGAAGCAGATGCTGGTGCCATGCTTCTTGTACAGCCTGCAGGACTGTGAGTTAAATAAACTGCTTTTCTTTATGAATTACCTAACCTCAGGTATTCCTTTATAGCAATGCAAAACAGACTAAGACACTAAATGACTTTTAAAATCTTTTATCTATGGGGCACAAGGGATGGTTGACTTTTGTGTGTATATGGTCAGCTGAGAAGCTGAGATCCTAGAGAATTTGGCAGGAAAGCAATATGGGTTGTACTTTATTTGTGGCTGGCAAAACTTTCTTTAGCTGCCTTTGAGATGCTCCTAGATCTTTTGAGGACTGCTTTGCACCTCTTTGGAGATGTCCCATGTATTCTTAGTTAAGTCTAAACCTTGGTTAAGGAGTTTTGGTTTTGGTGAGTTATTTGAAAGATAATTTTGGGGGAAAATGTTTGAAAGCAAAGAATATTGGCTGTTCGTCCCAGCTAAAATCTGATCATGAAAGATTGAAAGAGATTTTTTTTAAAAAGCTCTATGGTCAGAAGTAAGCTTAATTAAAAGCTGATATTCAGACTATAATACTTTTTTTAAAATAAAAGTTATTTCTACTTTTTCTCTTTTGCATTCTGCTATTGGGATTTACTTTTCAGTCAACTGAAACCCCCTTTTTAATTATATGATTGGTTCTTCTGTATGCTTTTTTTCTTCACATGATTTTTGCAGAGAAAAATGTAAAACTACATTGGCCCTTCTGGAAAGCTTAAATTCTCCGAATTGGTACATCTGAGACTTGTTCTTTCATTTTCTTTCACTTCTACTCCCCCTTCTTTTTTGCCATTTTCAATTCCACATAAAGAAATCTAGAAGGGACTTCCAGCAGCTCTAAGACCCGTTGAGGAACACAGAAAAAGTGCCACACACCCACTTTTTGGGGTCATCTATTTTTCTCATCGATCCCCAAGAGTTGTAGACTGGTTCCTCTCATGTCTAAGGCTCTGTTCTTTTGCATTAAATTCCATGATCTCTCTAACTTTTGGGGGTACCAGGGATTACGTTGTACTACGAGACAAAACTTAATCTTTGTGTGTGTGATAGCTAGTTGGTCACTAGCAAAAGCTGCAATTCTGGGGGTGACTGAGAGCAGTTACAATGAATGGTTATTACTGTATGGGGCTATTCATTTGTTTGTGCATTTATATGAGAAAAGTGAGGTTTGAAACTTGGAGGCTATGGATACATCACTGCAGTCAAGGGATAAGACTCCCGTGGGGAATGAACTCACAAAGTGGGCTGATTGACATTGGGTCACCTTTGCAGTGACGTGCCCTGTGGAAGTATTGAACAGCCTGGTCCTGTGGCATTCCCCTCCCCTTCTTTGACATCCCAGGATTCAATGTAAAAATGAGATTATTGATTTCTGAGGATCTAGGTGATTTGCCTTCCTACTGCTTCTGCTTTTCCCTATATAAGTATTAGGCCTCAGAAGCTGCAAATGCTTTGTTTGCCCTATTCATTAATGGGCTCTACCCTGAGGTCAGTCATCCCGTTGTAAAATGGAGATTAAATTAAAAGCCACCTATCTAACTAAAATTGATCTCCTTATAAAATCCTCTGGCGATTCTCAATGATTTCCTGTTACCTTAGCATTCCTTTTAATTGTCCTCTAACATACCCAAATTCCTTCTTCAAAAAGCTTAAGTTCTCTCTTCATGCTTTGAGATGTAAATTTGCAATCCTGGTTTCTCTAAAACTCAGTAGGGACTTCAACCATGTAGGACAAATAAACTTTATTTTAAAATATTTTTATTTATTTATTTTTTAGAGACAAGGTCTCACTCCGTCACCTAGGCTGGAGGGCAGTGGTATGATCCTAGCTCCATGTCACCTCATATTCCTGGGCTGAAACCATCCTCCCACCTCAGCTTCGCAAGTAGCTGGGACCCCCAGGCACACACCACCATGCCCAACTAATTTCTTTTATTTTTTATTTTTTAGTATAGACAGGGTCTTGCCTTGTTGCCCAGGCTGGTATTGAACTCCTGGATTCAAGTGATCTTCCTGCATGAGGCATTGCACCCAGCCCAGACAATCTTTAACTTGTTTCATTTACAGAGGTGCAAATTAATCTAACTGTCCTTTTAAACTAGTGAGTTTTATCTGTCTCATGACTAGAATTTTAAAATAAAAGCAAGTATAGTTTGCATATTTTTCCCTACCCAAATCTTGTGTTGAATTGTAATCCCCAGTGTTGGAATTGGGGCCTGGTGGGAGGTGTTTGGGCCATGGGGGTGGATCTCTCATGGCTTGATGCTGTCCTCAGGATAGTGACTGAGTCTTCCTGTGATCTAGTTGATTAAAGTGTGTGGCACCTCCCCGACTCTCCCTCTTGCTCCTGCTCTGCTTTGTGAAATGTCTGCTCCCATTTTGCTCTCTGCCATGAGTAAAAGCTTCCTGAGGCCTCATGAAAGGCTGAGCAGATGCCAGCACTATGCTTCCTGTACAGCCTGCAGAATCATGAGCCAATGAAATCTCTTTTCTTTATAAATTACCCAGTGTCAAGTATTTCTTTATAAAACAGCCTAACACAAAAGCTATAAAACCTTTATTTATGTTTCTTTGTATTTCATGTATAAAGGTGTATATGTCTGTTTTTATATTGTCTACATGGTACTGCGTTGAGTTATAAATAAATGAGTACTCATAAATTAAATAATTAATCCCAAAGTTTTTTTTAAAATTCATATGACTCTAGTAATCTTGGATATAAAAGCAAATTTTTAAATTGTTGATAAAATAAAATAGAAATGTCTTCAGAATTTTAGACCTTTTTGTCTTAGTCTACTGGTCAAACAAATGTATGCTGTTTCTGATAAATATTTTAAGGTCAAAAAACTTGTTTCGGTGATATTTTTGATAATTGCTTGGTTTGTCTTTAAGCATATGTCTTTGGTTTTGAGCCTTTAGATTCCAAAGTCTAGACAGGTGGTCATGGTGAGGTTTCCATAGCACCTAGACCACCAGCTGCAGGGCAGAGTCAAGCCCAATACTTCCTCCCTGGCCCAGCTCTGCCTCCTGGCCATGCTGGAAGGGGATTGATCCTCCATTAACTGTCTTTGCAGCTCTGTCATTTGTCCTGGGCTTTGCATTTGATACATAACAATTAAAATTGCTTTACTTCCTAGCTTTATCACTAGAAATTGGGGTTACTAAAGTTAAAATTGTAGATAATATAATTAAAACTACTATATATAAGAGAAACAATTCTGTATAAAGAGTGTACAAAGAAAGTAGGATGTGTTTTTGGTGAGGAAGTTTCTAAGAAAGACATGGCCGGGCGTGGTGGCTCACGCCTGTCATCCAAGCACTTTGGAGGCCAAGGTGGGCAGATCACCAGAGGTCGGGAGTTCAAGACCAGCCTGACCAACATGGTGAAACCCCATCTTAAAAAAAATAAAAATAAAAATAAAATAAAATAAGAAAGACTTGAAGCCAGATGCTGTGGCTCATGCCTGTAATCCCAGCATTTTGGGAGGCTGAGGCAGGAGGACTGCTTGAGCCCAGGAGTTCAAGACTAGCTTGGGCTATAGGTCACATAAGGTGACCCTATCTCTATGCACATATGCACACACACGCATACACACACACACACACACACACACACATAAGACTTGAGAATGTGGTTTTGTTAAAGAAAAAGTGTTTTTTCTAGTTTAGAGGTTATTCAAAGTCTGCTTTAAGTTGAAAAGATAAAAAAGAATGACAGAAAACTGAATGGATATTAAAAGTTCAGGAAAAAAAGAATGGGAAAATTGTAAAAGATTATAAAATGTTCATGTAAATCTTTTCTGTGGTCAAAGCTGATTGAGATTGGATGGATTTGTTTATAATGTTTTATTAAATTAGCTTTAGTGTTAATAATACCCTGATACAAAGTACAATTCAGTTTTCTTTTTTGAACAAGATTTTCACGTAGTACTAATAAGAAGTGGTAAAACATTTGTTCACCTTTTCAGTAAAGAAAAGGAAGAAGACTTTGCCTCATGCTGTCTTTATTAGGTCTTTTGATTGTTTGGAAAATTTAATCTCCTCTCTATCAAATAGTAAAGGTTTTTTTTTCACTTTTTGAAATCTTTTAATTATCATTTTCACTAAATGAATGATTAACATTTTACAGTGACTTGTGATCTTATTTTGATATCAAGTGTTTTAAACCTTTGATATTTGACAAACATCCCAAAATCAAATTTCAAATTCTAAATTAAGTCTTTTTAAAGCATGAACTAAATGTTTAGACTTTCCAAAAAGAGCCCCTGGAAGTCCAAGAGAGACATATTAGGCTTATTTGGTATGTTAAAGTTATATGGGAAGCATTGTCAAATAAAAAATATCTAACTTTCTTTGAGTTATATTTAAATGGATATGTTATTAATGTATTCCAGAATTGCATGAGATTCCTAAAATATGATATATCTTGGTATATTCAGTAAATCGCTTAACTCTAATGCTCTTTTTCTGACAGCTGTTTGTAAATTCTAAAGTGATGTGTGTTCAAGGAAGTTCATGGGAAAGACTGACAGGTAATCTGAAATACAGTCCTCTGCTTATGACTTTGAGATTATACAATTGGGCTGGGTGTAAAGTTAAAAACAAAAGTCTAGTGAAAAACTAGACATAAAATTGGAAAATTGCTAACCTAACCTCAAGAAGAAACTAACCTAGAAGAAGAACATGGGACTAAAGTGATGAAGGGCTGAAATGATTTTTAATGACTTTTTGCTTAAACATGGATAATTCTTTTTCTGTTTTGTTTTCCAGAATCAAGAAACCTCCTTTTTCCTCTTAAGTTATTCATAGCTTATGGTAATTGGGTGAAGTATATTTTTGTAAGCAAAATGAAAACATTTACCTCAATAAGAGCATTTTCTTCATTAACAGGACACAATTGAAAACACTGGTTATATTACACAAGCTTTGACTGGTAATTTTGTGTCATATTTTCAAATGTGACCAGGCTGCTTTGAAGAATTGCAGTTTACTTTAAACCCGACAGACTTGGAAAAAGACTGGCTGGGTGCCTTATCTACACTGTTCCCTTACAGGGTTCCTGACCTTGTGGTAAGTAAAAGTTGTCACTTTGTGACAAAACAAGCTACCTCAGATATTTTGGGGACCTCAAGAAGAGAAAAATTCACACAAGTATTACAAGCCCAGTCAGAAGATGAATCCTTCATTTAGTGTCCTAGCCTCCAGAGGCTTTTAAAAGTCTATTCTGGGATTTCTTATTTAAAAGTTTCAGCAAGGCCAGCTTAAAAATACCCTATATAGCCAATCACTATTCTTACTGCAAACAATCAGGCAAAGTATAATAAGACTAAAAGTTATTTTGCAAATAAATTGGTCTTCCTATGTTTTGTCTTTGGTAGAAATGGGAGACTAAAGAGAGAAATACTATTTTTCAGAAGAAAACTATAGTACACGTTACTAGATTCTAGCCTTGTCCATTGTTTGTGAGTTTTTATTATTTGATTACAACAATTTGGACTGAATCCTGAATTCTTTCCTGGCTACAAATCTCCAAACTAACATGTTCATATTTTTCCATTTTTCTGACTTGGACTCAGTGAAATTGCAGCTTTTTCCTGAGGCCCTGCAAGCTGAAGCTCATATATAAACAACCTTGTGATATACAAACTACAGGCCAGAAAAATATGTCAGATTGCCACTGCCTACTTCCACTTTAACTGGAGATGGTTTGAATCTAACATCTAGCACTTCAACTGACCGCCCTCCCCCAACTCTAAAACTGATTTAAAAAGTGTTCCAAACATTAACCTTTCTTTTGCTTCAGTTTGAGTGCCTGACTGCAACACCATCTCCTGAAATGAGACACAATTGTTTAATTCACTGGCCTATTCTCAGAAATGGGAGATCAGTTTAATGATATTCTTTGCCATTCAGCTATTAACTCAATTTTTCTCTCCACAGCCACCAACTCAGCTTTTAGTGTGTAAAACTTCTAGGGAAGTTTCAGGAAGGAGAATGTTGGGCTGCAGAAAATGATTTTCCAAAATATGGCACTTTGGCATGCTGAGTACTTTTGAAAATTGAAAGGCGTCAGAAATAGGATGTTAGGTTAGCAATTTTATAAGTCCTCAGAATCGAAGTTCATCTAACCTTGTCTTGTTCCTCCCCCTCCAGTGCCAAGGGGTTACTCTCTCTAGAATTTCCTTCCAAGTAGCTAGAATTACAGGTGTGCCCCACCATTCTTGGTAAATTTGCCTTTATCCTCTCCCTGAAATCTCATAATCTATTTCAGAAAAGAAAACTGAGTGATGACCTACAGACATTGTTAATCAAATATACCCTTCTCCTGACATACTGCTAATCACCATAGACTAATGCAGACCTCCTTATTAGGATGGCTTTATTGTTACTTGAATTAGACCAATCTCTAATGCCTTGGATGCACATTGACTTTCCATAACCCAAACTCTAGAAATACCTCTAGAGTGGAACATGACACTAAAAAACAGGCATTTCTACCTCCAAGGAAACAGATAACAAATCTCTGGCTGACCAACTGATGATTATCAGCAATGGTTCCTCGCATCACATCTTTATCAAAATGATGAAATGTGAAATGTAATATCCAAAACTGTATCACTTGGTTCAGAGCTCTAAAATGGAGTCAGGAAGCCATTCTATTACTACCTACACAACATGCCACCCTGCAGAAGAAAAAAAAAAAGGAAAAGGAACTTGCCTTGAACCTTTGAACTGGGCTAAACTACAATGATCACATCTTAGAAAGCAGCTGAATTTCACTAGCACTGCAACTCCTGCATAGCAACAACCAATGTACCATGGACTCATGTTCTCAGCCAGCCACCTCCACCAATGATAATTCTTTCAAAACAACTTGTGCAATCACTCTCGGCATCCTTTGAAAAATTCCTACTCTCCTTCCTCTCTTTGGAAAACAATTTAACTCTTAGCCAAATCTGTGTCTCACAAATTTCAACTTTTAAGCCCTCGATAAATGCCTAGTCTTACTACATTGCACTCTGCTATTTTGCCTCTTCTTACTTGACACATTACACTTACATTTCTATTTCTAGTAGTATTGATTTTTTTTTTGAGATAGTGTCTCACTCTGTAACCCAGGCTGGAGCACAGTGATGCAGTCAGGGCTCACTGCAGCCTTGACCACCTGGGCTTAAGTGATCGTCCCGCTTCAGCCTCCCAAGTAGCTGGAACTACAGACATGCACCACCATACCTAGCTAGCTTTCTTATTTTTTGTAGAGACAGGGTTTCACTGTGTTGCCGAGGCTGGTCTCAAAGTTCTAGGTTCAAGTTATCCACCTGCCTTGGCCTCCCAAAGTGCTTGTACTACAGGCGTGAGCCACTGTGCCTGGTCTTGTATCAACTTTTTGATAGTATCTCTTAGACAGAAGGTAATGTGAGTAATACAGACTCAGCATGATATAGAAATGATATATGGAAGAGTGATATAAAGGAAACAAGATAGATTATTCAATAAATAGTTCTGGGACAATTAGATATCCAACCATATGCCCTATTCAAAAATCAGTTGCTGGTGAAACCAAATTTTATTTTAAAACTTCATTTTAAAAAATTATTTTATTTGATCATATATGTGTGCGTGTGTGTGTATATATATATATGTGTGTATATATATATGTGTATATATATATACACACATGCAGATGCATATATATATATATGCGCATCTGTATGGAATTTTTCCCATCTTACTTTTTTAATTTTTGGGGGTACACAGTAGGTATATATATTCATGGGGTACATAAAATATTTTATATATTTTCCACGGGCATGCAATGCATAATATTCACATCAGAGTGAATGGGATAGCCATCCCCTCAAGCATTTATCTTTTATATTACAAACAATCCAATTACACTGTTTTAGTTATTTTGAAATGTATGATTAAATTATTTTTGACTACAGTCCCCCTGTAGTGCTAGAAAATACTAAGTCTAATTCATTCTTTCCAACTATTTTTTGTACCTGTTAATCATGCCCTACTCCCTCTTGCCCAGGACCCCACGGCCCTTCCCAGCCTCTGGTAACCATCCTTCTGCTCTTTATGTCCATAAGTTCAATTGTTTTGATTTTTAGCTCCCACAAATAAGTGAGAACATGCAAAGTTTTTCTTTCTCTGCCTGCCTGATTTCATTTAACATGATGACCTCAAGTTCCATCCATGTTGTTGCCAATTACAGGATCTCATTCCTTCTTTATGGCTGCATAGTACTCCATTGTTTATATGTGCCATATTTTCATTATCCATTCATCTGTTGATGGAGACTTAGGTTGCTTCCAAAGCTTGACTATTATGAATAGTGCTGCAATAAACATGGAGTGCAGATATAACCTTGATGCACTGATTTCCATTCTTTTTTGGATATACTTAGGAGTAGGATTGTGGATCGTAAGGTAGCCCTATTTTTATTTTTCTGAGGAACCTCCAAAGTGTTCTCCATAGTGGTTGTACTAATTTCCAATCCCACCAACAGTGTATGAGGGTTCCCTATTCTCCCCATTTTTGCCAGCATTTGTTGTTGCCTGACTATTGGATAAAGGCCATTTTAACTGGGGTGAGATGATATCTCATTGCAGTTTTGATTTTGGTTTACTGATGATTAATGATGTTTAGCACCTTTTCATATGCCTGTTTTCCACGTGACATTTCTTTTGAGAAATGTCTGTTTAGATCTTTTGCCCATTTTTAAGCAGATTATTAGATTTATTCCAATAGAGTTGTTTGAGCACCTTATATAGTCTGGTTATAAATCCCTTGTCATATGAGTAGTTTGCAAATATTTTCTCTCATTCAGTAGGTTGTCTCTCACTTTGTTGATTGTTTGCTGTGCAGAAGCTTTTTAACGTGATGTCATCCTATTTGTCTATTTTTGTTTTGGTTGCCTGTGCTTGTAGACTATTACTCAAGAAATCTTTGCCCATTTCAATATTCTGGAGATTTACCCCAATGTTTTCTTTTATTATTCTTATAGTCTGGGGGCTTACATTTAAGACTTTAATCCATTTTGATTTGATTTTTGTATATGGTAAGAAGTAGGGGTCTAGTTTCATCCTTTTGCCCATGGATATCTAGTTCTCCCAGCAACATTTGTTGAAGAGAATGTCGTTTTACCCAATCTATGTTCTTGGCATGTTTGTCAAAAGTGAGTTCACTGTAGATGTTTGAATTTGTCTCTGTATTCCTTATTCCATTCCACTGATCTATGTGTCTATTTTTATGTCAGTACCATGCAGCATTGTGTATTGCTCTGTAGTATAATTTGAAGTCAGGTAATATGATTCCTCCAGTTTTGTTATTTTTGCTAAGGATAGTTTTGGCTATTCTGGGTCACTTGAAGTTTCATATAAGTTTTGGGATTCTTTTTCCATTTCTGTGAAGAATGTCTTTGGTATTTTGATAGAGATAGCATTAAATCTATAGATTGCTTTGGGTAGTATGAATATTTTAACAATATTGATTCTTCCAATCTATGAATATGGAGTATTTTTCCATTGTTTTATCTCTTCTACTCTTGCATCAATGTTTCAAAGTTTTTATAATAGAGATCGTTCACTTCTTTGGTTAATTCTCAGGTATTTTGTTTTATATGTAGCTATGGTAAATGATATTGCTTTTTGATTTCTTTCTCAGATGGTTCACTGTTAGCATATAGAAATGCTACTACTTTTGTATGTCTATTTTGTTTCCTGCAACATTACTGAATTTGTTTATTATTTCTAATAGTTTTTCAGTGGAGTCTTTAGGTTTTTTCCGAATATAAGATCATATCATCTGCAAATGAGGATGATTTAACTTTTTCCTTTCCAATTTAGATGTATGTTATTTCTTTCTCTTGTCAGATCATTCAAGCTATGACTTCCAGTACTATGTTGAATATTAGTGATGAATGTGGGCATCATTGTAGTGTTTCCAATCTTAGAGGAGAAGCTTACAGTTTTTCCCCATTCGGTATGATACTGGATATGGGTCTGTTGTGTATGACTTTTATTATATAGTGGTATGTTCCTTCTATATCCAGTTTTTCAGGGTTTTCATCATGAAACAATGTTGAAATTTATCAAATGCTTATTCAGCATCAACTGAAATAATTATATGGAGGCCAGGCACAGTGGTTCATGCTTGTAATCCTGGCACTTTCGGAGGCTGCAGAGGCCACCTCACTTGAGGTCAGGAGTTCAAGACCATCCTGGCCAACATGGTGAAACCCCATCTCTACTAAAAATACAAAAATTAGCTGGGAGTGGTGATGCATGCCTGTAATCCCAGCTACTCGGGAGGCTGAGGCAGGAGAATTGCTTGAACCGAAGAGGCAGAAGTTGCAGTAAGCTGAGATTGTGCCACTGCACTCCA